>PVLC010001262.1:34889-103376 GCA_004027655.1 Graphiurus murinus | reverse complement strand
TGATGCTGCCTTCTGGGATCCAGCACCTCCATTTAAATTAAAGCAGCAGAATTTACTTTTTTTTTCTTTGTGGTACTAGAGATTGAACCCAGAGGCATTCTACCTCTGAGTTACACCTCCAGTCCTTTTTTTTTTTTTTAAACAAAGTCTCACTACTTGCTGAGGCTGTCCCCAAACCTGTGATCCTCCTGTTTCAGCCTCCCAAGTACTGGGACTATAAGTATGCATCACCACACCCCAGGGAATTTGCATTTTGATAATGATTTTTCCCAGGTTTGTGCCACCTCAAAGTAGCTGTTATTAATGGATACTGGACAATAGAGATTCAATGGGAGACATGGCAGGCAGTTAGTTGAAAACACTCACATGCTATTCTTATACAGTCTGTAGGGATAGTCATCCATCCATCATCCATCCATCCATCCATCCACCCATCCATCCATCCATCCATCCACCCATCCATCCATCCATCCATCCACCCATCCATCCGATAACTTCCTGACTGCTTATCAGATGTAGAGAGAACAGTGGATTGGACAGACATGGTCCACACCCACAGGAAGCCCAGTGTCTAACACATATGACATAAGTAATGGAGATACTCTACACAAAAAGGCAAAAATCTAACAAGCCCCAAGCCACAAGATCGAGTTCAAGTTTCATGAGTATAAAAATCCATTCTTGCAAACCCTGCATGGACAAGAGAGAGGAAAAGAGGGGCATGGCTGGAGGGATTTGACTGGCTGAGGGGATTTGACTGGCTGATGGCTCAGTGTGGTGAGAAGGCTCTGTCTGACCTATTTGCTCAGAATCCTTGACCTAAAGCCAAGCTTATTGGAAATGTCCTGGACCTCAGGGTCAAACAGAGCTAGATTCGAGTTCTAGTTCCATCTACTAGCTGTGCCACTTTGGACAAATTACTTAACCCCTCTCAGCTTTGGGCCCTTTATATGCAAAATAGAGTGATATCAGCCCGGCTCAGTGGCACACACCTGTAACCCAATACTTGAGAGGCTGAGACAGGAGGATTGCAGGTTGCAGGATAGCCTCAGTAAATTAGCAAGCAACTTAATGAGACCCTGTTCCAAAATAAATAAATAAAATAGGGCTGGGGGTGCAGCTTAGCAGTAGAATACCCATGGGTTCAATCCCCAGTAAAACACACACACACACACACACACACACGAGAGTTATACCCACTTGGAAAAGTAGTTGAGCAGATTAAGTGCTAACTCAGTGTGACAGTAGACTTTCCATCACTATAATATATAACTGAGATAAATCGACTTATAAAGTGAAGATGTTTATTTTGGCTCACAGTTTTGGAGCCTTCAATCCATGGTCAACGGTGGTCCCCTTGGCTTTGGGCTTGTGACAAGGCTGCACATCATGGCAGAAGTATGTGGCAGGGCAAAACCACTAACTTTGCGACCAAGAAGCAAAAAAGCAAGAGAAGAAGAGACCGGGGACCCACAATCCCCCTCAAAAGCATAACCCCAATGATCGGAACATCTCCAGCTAAGCCCCTCCTCTTAAAGTATCCAGCACCTCCCAAGAGCCCCAAGGACCAAACCTTGTACACATGGGCTTTTGGAGGACTGTGAGCTCCAAGCTATAGCACTTACCTGTGTGACATTTCTGCGCAGGCAGTGGCTTTGGCATCCATTGTAATAGCTAATACTATTGGGCCCTGCAAACTGCTAAGTGCTTCACATGAATTCTCATTTAATTCTCTCTCTTTCACATACACACACACACTCACTCATGAATGCTGTTATTACCCATTTGATAGATATGGAATTCAAGATCCAGGGAATATGTACCCAGCCCAGGATTGCATGGATGGTAAGAGGCCTAGCTGGAATTTGAACCACATCTCTCTCCAAAGCCCATGCACAATATTAATCTATTTCCACTACCCACACGCATGGGCCTCTTCTGGCTGCAGTGTAGTCTGGGGTCTGGACTCCTCCTTAAGCCCCCAGAAAGCAACCCTAAGTTGGATGAGGAAAGATCTGAATGGAGCAATTGCCCTGCAGGGTGAGGCAGTTCCTCGGGTGACCGGCAGGGCACCGGGGGTGGCGGGGAGCCCTGAGGAGCCCGCTTCTTCCTGCTGCAGTGTTCTCGGGAGCATGTGCCTGTGAGCGTGTGTTGGGGTGATGTTATTCACCGCCGCAGGCCGACAGTAAATAAGACAGTGGGGTTTGATTCATGAGCTCTGACAGGAAATCTATAGCATGTGGTGTCTATAATCCGCACACTGCAACGTGGCAAAATGAAAGAACAACAGTCCAATTACGGGATCCTGGTTGATCCTGGGCTTTCTCCTCCGCCTCGCAGGGCCCCTCGCAGCGCCCAGCAGAGGTGCCTGCGTGAGCCGGGCTGCCTGGGAAACAGGAAAGAGGGGCATGGCGGCTGGCCTTCCCAGCCCACTCCATCAGCACCGAGCTTCCCTTCCGAGCATCTTGAGGCCTAACCCCAGCAATCCCTGTGGAACACCCTGCGGACCTCCATTCTTGCTGTCTTTTTTTTTTTTTTTTTTTTTTTTTTTTTTTTTGTGGTACTGGGGATTGAACCCAGAGGTATTCTACCTTCAAGTTACAGTCCCAGCCTGATTTTATTTCTTATTTGGAAACAGGGTCTCGCTAGGTTGATGAGAGTCTCACTACTTGCTGAGGCTGTCTGCAAACCTGCGATCCTCCTGTCTCAGCCTCTCAAGTACAGGGGATTACAGCCACCACACCCCACTGCTTCTTGCTTTCAAATCCAGAAAACCAGGGTGTTGTCCTGGGAGAGCCAGCCCTGAGAAGTGGTCACTCCTGAGCTTGGCCTTCAGGTATTTAGAGGTGGCTGAATTTTGGGAGACTCAACTAGTTAGGTACCTTAACTTCCTCCACTTAGGACACGGCAGATCCCTACTGTGTGGTACAGGAGTTGGGGTACAGGTTTCCTTCACCTTCAACTAGCTCATCTTTTTAGCCCTGATAATAGCCATGACCATGTACTGGGTTGAAGAGTTTACCCCAAAAATTCATGTCCACCCTCTAAATGTGACATTATTTAGAAATAGAGTCATTGCAAGCTGGGTGTGGGGGCACACGTCTGTAATCCCAGTGACTCTGGAGGCTGAGGCAACTTAGCAAGACCCTGTCTCAAAAGGGCTGGCAGTGTTTGAGAGGCTGAAATAGGAGGATTGAGGGTTCAAAGCTAGCCTTAGCAACTTAGTGAGGCTCTCAGTAACTTGATGAGACACTGTTTTCAAATAAAAAATAAAATAGGGCGGGGATGTAGTTCAGAGGTAGAATGTACTTGGGTTCAATACCATAAAATAAAATAGGGTGTAGCTCAGAAGCAGAATGCACCTGGGGTCAATCCCCACTACTACTACTACTAATACTACTACTACTACCAAAGGGGGGGGGTTGAGGATGTTGTTCAGTAGTAGAGTGCCCTTGGGTTCAATCCCCAATATGGAAAGAAGGGGAGAGAAGAGGAGAAGAGAGGGGAAGGGAGGGGAGGAGAAGAGAGGAGATGGGTTTTTGCCAATGTAATCAAATTAAAGTGAGGCCATAGCCAGGCGTGGTGGCTCACACCTGTTCTCCCAGTACCTGGGAGGCTGAGACAGGAGGATCACAGGTCCAAGACCAGCCTCAGCAACCTAGTGAGACTCTCATCAACCTAGTAAGATTCTGTTTCAAAAGCAAAAAATAACAAGGGCTAGGGGTGTAGCTTGGAGGTAGAATCTCCCTGAGTTCAATCCCCAGTACCAAAAAAAAAAAAAAAAAGAATGAGACCATGCAGAGGTCTCTAATGTCTTTATGAGAAGGTGAAATTTGGACACAGAAGAGACACAAACACAAGGGAGAAGACACATGAAGACAGAGGCAGAGAGAGGAGCCATGCAGCCACAGGCCAAGGAGCACCAGGTTCTCCTGCAGCCAGATCCTTCCTAACTGGCCCTGCCAGACACCTTTGTTTTTGGACTTCTGCCTTCAGAACTCTGAGAGAACAAGTTCCTGCTGTTTTAAGCCACCCAGTTTGTGGCAATCTGTTAGAGAATCCCGGGAAGGAACTCCACAACTGGCACACCACGAATACCGAGTAAGACAAGTGCGGGCGTAGCGCCTGGCGGATCTGAAGTCCAGCCTGGCTCTGTGCATTGGGTCTTCCCGACTCTATCCAAGCCACTCGACACTGCTTTCTCTGCATAGCAGTCAGCGCAAGTGCTAGAAAAGCCTTACTTTAATAACAATAGTGAACATTTGGAGCATATAGTATGGGCCAGGCACTGTTAGGTCCTTTACAAGAGTTAATTTCATCCTCAGCTTGAACCTCTGAGGCAGGTACTGTTACGAATCCCATCGTATTTTATTTTATGACATTGGAGATTGAACTCAGGGGCATTCTACCTCTGAGCCCTATTTTATTTTTGAAACAGGGTCTCTAAGTTGCTGAGGGTGTCACTAAGTAGTTGAGGCTGGCCTCAAGCCTGTGATCCTCCTGTCTCAGCCTCCCAAGTATATTGAGATTGCAGGCATGCACCACCACAAACAGCATGAATCTACTTTTGAGATAAGGAAATTGAGCCCACAGAAGTCTTAAAACAAGTCCAGAGTCACACAGCTAATTGATACAGGCGCCATTCAAACCCAGGCAGTTTAATTTCAGAATCCTTGCTCTTTTCCCCATTGCTCCCCTACTTAAAACCATTAATGACTTTGCATTTCACTTAAATTAAAGTTCCTGTAAGGTTTTGCCTGATCTGTCTCTGACCTAACCTACCTCTCCAAACACTTTGGCTATAAATTCTTTACTCCTATTAAGAAATAGAGTCTAATTCCTTTCCCTTGAAATTTGGGCTGGTCCTAGTGACTCGCTTAATTAACTGACTCAGGTGGAAGTGATGTGCATGAATTCCAAGGCCAGGTCAGGAGAAACACAGCCACCATACTGCAAGGAAGCCCAAGCAGCCCTGTGGAGAGACCTGTGCAGAGAGGTGCAAGGCTCCTGACTGACAATCTCCTGTACTGAGCTTCCTGGCCAACAGCCAGCACCCTCCACTCGTGTGAGCCTCAGCCCAGGTCCAGTCCAGTCTCCCCAACTAGATACCACAAGGAGCAGCAGCCCCGCACCCCCGACACCCTGCCCACATATCAGGTTCTTGAGCAAAATAAAATGTTTAAAGATGACACTTTGGGGGAGTTGATTGCACCTGATAGATTCAAATCCAGACAGGTGGACTTTGGAGTCTGTGCCTTCAGCCACTGCACCATCCCCTACTCCCCTATTTCAGACCATCCCATGACTTCATCCCATGACTTCACCCCATGCTCAGAATCAACTATGCAGCCATCTTTCCGGGATGCAAGAGGCTCTGCCTGCTCATGTCTCCAGCTTCTCCTGGGACAATCTCCCCCTTACCTGGCTCTGTTCATTTCTATTCCTCCAACATTGCAAAGACCCCGGACCCTTGAATACACTTCTCCTTCCACCTGCCCTGCCCTTGGCATGACCACGTCTCCCTCCCCTCCAGGCCTGCAGTCCTAGGTCCTGAGAGGCCTTCCCTGCACACCCATCAGAGCGCCCTCCCTCTTCCCATCCGTCCTCTCCACCTCCCTGCACATGCCTTCACCACAGCTTAGTGCACTTTGTCCTGGTCTCGTTCTTGCCCTCCTTGGTCACTGTCCCCCAGAACAGAAGCGCTATCGGGCAGGAGCTGCTGTGATCCCAGGACCTGGCATGATGCCTGGCATAGGTGCCCACCAGGTAGTTTCTCAGTGAATGAATGAATAAATAAGTAATCAAAGAGGCTGTTATTTATCAAGTCTTTACTAGGAACCATACCAGGAAGTGTATTAAGGATCGACACCCAACAACTCTGCCCCATGCACAGTATGTTCCCATCGTATAGATGAGCAAATCGAGGCTCAAGTGGACAGATTCCAGGCCACAGCTCTTTGGCTCCATCGCCCGTGTTCCTAACCTCGTGGCCTCCCTGGTGCTTCTCTTTGACCCTCATCTGGGCTAGCAAGGACGTTCCCACATCAGCGAGTGGGGGCATTCTACACGGTCAGCCTTCCCGGAGGCCCGCTGCACCTCCCCGGCACTTGATGGCCGGGGGCTGGGCAGGCTGTCCTTGCAGGCTTGCTCAGCGCTCTCACCAAGCTCCCTGCTGACCCCCGGCCTTTGACCATGCAGTTCCTTCTCCCCTGCAGAACATTTCCTCTTCCAAATTTGGGTCCAATTTAGAGAGCCAGAGGGGAGAAGGTGGCTCACCAGGGCAGCCTGCTGGCCCTGTGGCCCTTTTGCCCCTCCTTCCTGTAAGCCCTCCTTGTGCCACCCACAGAACCCTTCACCATTGTTGACTGTTGGGGGGTGTCTATGTGCTGGCTCATCTCCCTACACACCCCGACACCTCCATGGTGAGCTGGCCCCACTGCCACTGCCGCCATGGTGTCCTGACATTCCTGGCACCTGAAACTCCACTCAGAGGTCCCCACCAGAACTAGACTCAAACTCTCACCCTCAGACAGAGGCCTCCGAGCAAGGAGTAAGATCCTCGTCTGCTCGGGCTGCTTCCACAAATGGACAGTCGACCCCTGGAGAGGCCCACGCTGGGACTTAGTTTCCACTCCACCCTTTGGGAGCCTCAGGACCCACCCTGCCGGGGACCCGCCTGAGACCCTGGAGGCCAGGAGCACTTGGAGCTTTCAAGCAGAGTCCCAAGAGAGTGTTGGCCACCAGGGTCTGGGACCAAGGGCTCTGAGGGTGGCGGGAGCCAAATGGAGCCAGGGAGCCCCAGGGAACAGGGGCCCACAGGGAGTAGATGTAGGAGCTGTTTGCTGAATTTTAAGGAGTCTCTGAAAGTGGTCAGCATGTCGGGGCTGGAGTGAGGAGGGGGCAGACACAAACCTCCAGGTTGAGAACTAAGTGTCTTTTTTTTTTTTTTTTTTTTTTTTGGTGCTAGGGCTTGAACCCAGGGCACCAGGGCATTCTACCACTGAACTACACTCCCAGCCCTTTTTAATTTTTATTTTGAAACAGGGTTTTACTAAATTGCTGAAGCTGACCTCAAATCTGTGATACTACTGTCTCAGCCTCCCAAATTCTAGGATTCTAGGATTCTAGATGTGTGCCACAGTGTCTGGGAGAGTCTCTCTCTCTGTCTCATTCATTCTCTCTCTGTCTCTCTCTCTCTCAACTGGAGGCTGAAACCAGGGACATTTTACCTCCAAGCTACACTCCTAGTCCTATCTTATTTTGAGACAGGATCTCCCTAAGTTACTGAGGCCATCCTCAGACCTTCGATCCTCCTGTCTCAGCATCCCAAGTACTGGGATTACAGGTGTGCTCCACCATACCTGGCTCAGGCTTATCTTCTGAACACCAGGTATCAGGGCTGGGAAGGGGGAACCTCAGAGACAGGAGGCCCGGCCCCTTGAGGGAGAGCAGAGCAAGGGAAAATCCCACATGCAGGAAGCTGGTGCACAGGACTGGAGTGAAGTCTAGGGCAACTGTGTCTTGATTAACCTGCTGGGCGCTGCCTGGCGTGGGGCTGGACCCATCTGGGTATTTTATTGTCCCCCAAGTAACCCTCAGAAGAGGATGATTGCCCCTATTCTGCTCTTAAGACAACTGAGGCTCAGAGAAAACTAAAACTTGAACTCAGTTGGTAAGAGAGAGTGTGAGTAACTCCACCACTTCCCAGCCAGGTGATCTCACGCGAGCCAGAGCCTTCAGCTGCTGCGGGAGCCTCAGCTATACCCAGATGTCTGCTCCCCGCGGCTCATCAGCAGTGCTGAGCAGAGAGCTCACCCTTGGAAGACAAGAGGCTTTGTCTTTAGCCTTCGATTAGCAGAGTTAAAGCTGTCCCCTGATGGGCAAGAAAGGAGGGGAGGACAGAGAGCTGGAAGAACACATTCCTACACACGTCATCGCCATTCCTGGCCAAGGAGACCCTACCGCAGGTGGGGCTATCCCACTTTGCAGTGAAGGCAACTGGGCCCAGAGAGGTTAGAACCTATCTAAGGTCACGTCAGCTGGTTGACATGGAGCCAAGGATGCAAGCCTAGGTGTTCCTGGCTCTTTCTACCGTGCCAATAAAAACACTGAGCAACAGTGAAGTTAAGATATAAAGAAAGGAAAGACGTGTGTGTCAGGAGCACGGGCCATGCATGGGCAGGCAACCTGGGATCCCTACGTCTGTCCAGCCACTGGCCTGGCCAGCATCCCCACTTCCTCGCCGCAGTCCTGCTGAGGCCTGCTATCTGAGGCCACATCCCCTGCCCCTGGGTATCACTTAGAGCAATTCGGCCCGGGTTGTCTTGGAAGGACACTCTCCTTGGGTGAATGGCCATTCTCCAGCCCTGTTGTCCTTTCCCTGCCTCCCAGGCCCCCACCCTGCCCCCCAATTGTTATCTGTCAGTACACAGTAATTAGAGATGTGGCATGCTTGATAAAGATTGCCGCCTGCCCCGAGATGGAACTGCCCTCTCGGACGTGTCTAATTAAAGTCCTGATTGATAAGATGAAGAAATCCCACCCGGATGGATGTGTGCCGGCATCCCCCTCCTCTGAGCCTCAGCCTCTTCATTACGGGTGACGAGGGAGAGAGATATAAAGGACCCCAGGAAACGCTTCTACAAACCAATCAATAAGTCCTTTTGTGCGACGTGATGGGGCACGAGGCACAGCCTTTTGAACCATTCCTGGGCCACCGAGGCAGCTGCGCAGCTGGGGTGGCCCTGGCCCGGGGCCAAAGGGGTGGGGCTGCACCTCTGCCCCAGCCTGTGTCTGCACAGGGGAGGCGGGCCGTGCACGAGACTGGCCTGTTCACCGGCCAGGCCTGTTTCTCTGAACAAGGAATTGCAGGATTTCAGGGCTCCTGGCAAAGCACACGTGTCTGTAAGACTGGGCCTGCCTGGACACTGTATACCATGGATCCGTAAGCAGCTGGAGCTGGGAGGCACACGGGCCCCCCAAGAGGTGCAGGTGGGAGGGAGACAGTGGTAATGGTGACACTCATGCGTATTCACCATGCACCAGGCCCCCCGCTCAGGACTTTCAGTATCTCGTTTCATCCTCATGACAAATTCTAGAAGGCAGTGCTGTTGTTATCCTCTTTTTAGGACTGGGGAAACTGAGTCACGGGAAAGTTCAGTTATAGAGCTGTAAGCTCAGAGGACAGGTGATTCACACAGAGTCCATGCTGGCCATGACAGCATAGTAGAAACAAGTGCTAAACCCAGTGGCCTGTGCCATTCTGGGGCACACATATGTCATTTACAAGATTCATTAAGGTGCCAGGAAGATACATGATACATTTATGACACTCAGCACTAGGGAGGCAAATAATAATAATAATAACAATAATAATAATAATAATAATAATAATAATAATAATACAGGAGGATGGGGCACAAAGGAATCAAATGTTAATTCTGTTGTTAAAATGTGAAGCATATATAACAATATATTGTTGATTTGGGGTGCAACTATTTAAAAAAAAAAGAACACTATTCCCCAAAGGAAAACAAAACAAGCCGTACCCTTCTCTTTCAAAGGAGGGGAGAATATGTGTCTCCTTAGAAACACACTGCTGTTTCATATCCAGTGCTGCCAAGGACAGCAGTCCGGGCTGAGATGCGCCCTCTGGCTGAGCAGAACACACAGGTCCCTGGAAGGAGCCATCTTGGAGGAGCAGCAGATAGGTGTGGGTTGGCTGTACCAGCAGCTCATCCCTGATGTCCTGGCAGGCAGGGTGGGCACAAAGGTGTTGCCTTGGGGCAGAGAGGCTGGCTGGGCAGCGTGTGGCCTGTCTTGCACTGCCCACCTCCAGAAACTGAGGTGCTGGGGTTCTGGGCACAGGCCCACCCAAGTGCAGCCAGACCCAGGTCTTGGTGGCACGCCACACTTGGTGTACCAGCTAATAAATAGAAGTAATTTGATTAGCTTTCTCTAACTGGTGATAAGATCCTGACAAACCCTTTTTAATGCGTTTCTGGAGCAGGATGAAATTGTTTCATTCGGAGAGTAGGGCCCCCCGGGAGTCGCCTTGAAGCTCCTTTAGTGAGAGGTAAAAATATGCCAATCATTAATGAGGGGAGAATTACGGAGACTTTAATGCAATCAGAAAGAGGAGCCCCGAGGCAGCTCGGGAATAAAACCAGCCCTTCAATCAGAGAGAGGCGACTATAGGAAGGAGGGAGGAGACAACATCAGCTTGCATGGAGAGCAGAAGCTGCACCCCCCACCCCTGCAGCAAAATGGCTACAGCCCAGCGGTTGGTGTCCCCATAAGACCCCATGCCACATTAGGGACTCGGGCCTGAGGCCAAAGCAGGAGGAGCTGGGATGGGGTCAAATGAGTCAATGTTCAGCGAGTGTGTCCTCTCATCACAGTCCCTCTCAGAACAATGTCCAGGATCTCATAAGTTCCTAGGAAAGTCAGTGATTGATAGAGGCCTCCTTCCTAGGACAGCTGTGGGAACAAGAGTTTTGAGAAGTCCTTTGCTGGAGCAAAGAGAAAGATCATTTGCTCTGCAACGCATTCCGGGTTGTGGGACTTCAGCCAGACAATCAAGCAGCCTCCCCCATCCCCACGGTCCACTCTCTAGAAAGTTCTATGGACTCTGCCTGCAGAACCATAGAAAGAGATCACAGGGTACAAGTGGACCCGTCTTTTTCTGAAAATCCTTTGGTTAGGACGCAGAAGGCAGAAAGGCCAGGAACACCTACCATCATGAGCCCTGCGTACCTTCCTATCTTCCCCAAACCTCCAGGGACCCTGAGCCACTCAGGGCTGCTGGAGGAGGCTGGCTCCTCCACCTGCCTTCCCCTCTCACTGGGCAGGATGCCTCCACGCAGCAGGGATGGCCATTGCCAGTGATTTCTGTCTCTCACAGCACCTTTGGTCAGCGACATCGGGAGGCGTCCATCCTTAGATTTGCTCTCTCTGCTTCTCCTTTGACATATCTCAGCATTTACTCCGCACCAGCTACTAGCCTCCTTGCAGTTCCCTGAACACACCAGCTCTTTCCTAGCTCAGGGCCTTTGCACTTGCTCTGTGCTCCCTCTGCTTGGAATGCTCACAAGTTTGCAGAACTCTCTCCCCTGCCTCCCTCAGTGGCTGTGAGGTATAGCAGGGGTTGTCCCTGCTATACCTCACAGCACTTACCTGGTTAATACACTAAATGCACTGACCATCTTGGTACTTTCATCAGTCTCCCCCATACTCTCCCACGTGAATGGAAGATGCATGCAAGCAAGGCTTTTATCTGGCCTGTTTACTATTGTTACCCCACCCCCCCATACACACACCTGTCCAAGCCCAGAGCATGCTAGCGCCACCTGCTGGACAGAGTGAGGGAATGGCTCACTAGGGCGGATGCATCTGTTCCAGGGATGCTGAGGGTAGGTCTTCCTATGGGATAGGGTCTTCCACATCTCCCCACTCCCACTCCCACTCCTGTCTTGAGCCACCTGGAAAGAAGTGTAGGCTGTTGGTTTCTGTTACCCCAGGGGGATGACAATGGAAGGGAATGGAGTGGCCCGCTATGAGGGTGGTGGGGAGCAGGGGGCTTGAGAGCCTGGAACCCCCCATCTGAGACCAGCCATCTGCTGCCCGGTCCCTACTGAGCCATGTACATGATGCTCTGAGAGTCTCACTAGGCCAGGAGTCACACCGGGCCCAGGTTTGGCCCTTCCCATTCCTGGGTCTCAGTTCCCTGTGCAGAAACCTGAGGTGGGGGGCAGAAGAGGACCTCCAAGGACCCCAGTGCTGCCATTCTGTGATCCCTGGACAGGGTGGCACACAGCGTGGACCCATCCAGCAAAGGTTCCCTATTAATGTAAGGCAGCAAGGATCTGCAAATGGGCAAAGAAGGGTCTTTCTGTTCTGCAGTCCACATGATGAGAGGCAGTCACAGGCTGACTCGTGTGACTCTGGGACCAAACTACCTGAGTTTATGGCCTTCTTCTGTCCATTATTTGCTGTGCAAACCTGAACAAGTGGTTTAACATCTCTGTGCTTCTTTTTTCTCTTTGATAATGGATTGAATACCTATCCTGTGGGGTGTTTGTAGAGATAAGATTATATTACCTATGTCAGCAAAGTGCTTACACTTGACATGTAACAAGCACTTAATAAATGCCAGTTGTTATTATTACTAATTTTGGGGGGGGTACTGGGGATTGAACCCAGTAACATTCTACCTCTGAGCTCCATCTTCCATCTGAATTTTTATTCTTTATCTTGAAACAGGGTCTTACTAAGTTGCAGAGGACCTCGCAAGTTGCTGGAGCTGGCTGAGAACCTGCTATGCTCCTGTTTCAACCTCCCAAGTACTGGGATTACAAGCATGTGCCACCACATCTGGCTATCATTAATTTATGATACCTAAGATCAGAACTAGCAGAATCAGGACAGGGGACTTCCCGGCAAGGAGCAGGTAAAGTTCAAACTTAGAACCAGCCTCACAAATGCAAAACAAAGGGGAGGAGAGTGACACAGAGAATAGCCAATGGAGAACCCACCAATCAGTGAGCATTTATTGAATGCCTACTGTGTACTAGGCACAAGGGAGGATATGAGGAAAGCAGAGGGCTGGGAGCAGAGGTGCATACCTGTAATACCAAATACTCAGGAGGCTGAGGCAAGAAGATCACAAGTTCAAGCCAGCCTGGGTAACTTAGCAAGGCCCTGTCTCAAAATAAAAAACGGAAAGGGCTGGAGGTGTAGTTCAGTGGTAAAGTACCCCTGGCAAAGGAAAGAGGAAGGGGGGGAGAGGGAGGGAGGGAGGAAAGAAGGAAGGAGGAAGAAAAGAAGGAAGGAAGGAGGATGGAAGGAAAGAAGGAAGGAAGGAGGAGGAGGAAAGGAGGAAGGAAGAAGGAAGGATAGAGGCATCTGTTGGTGAACATACCATGAAGGTAGAAACCACCGCTGTCTGTCTGTCTGTCTGTCTGTCTGTCTGTCTTTGCCACTGTAGCTGCAGTACCCAGAGCCTGGCACATAGTAGGTCCTTCATAAATGCTTCTTGAGTTAATAATGTGCGCATTAAAGTGTACTCGCCCCTACAACTTCTTTTGTGCCCCCTACTTGAGCGCTTTCAGCATGGCAGAATGGTTTCTGGGCGCCGTTTGCCTTCCCCACTAGCCTGAGCCTGCCAGGCGCAGTGCCTAGCCTGTGCTGGGTGCTCAGAGATGGGGGGACAGCCAGAGGGATGAGTGAGGGCAGCAGAGTGCAGGAGTGGTGCAGACGAGGGGTAAGACAAGCAGAAAGGAGCTTGGTTAGTGGGGATTCAAGTCGGGCACTTGAGGGTACCCAGGAGAACAGTCTGGATTCATTCACTGCAGAGCTAGTTGACAAACAGAAGGGGCCAGACCCACAGGGGGAGGTGGACCACCCGGGAGCCACAGTGCTGCTCCCCTGGGTCACCGCAAGGCCAGCCCAGAAGGCACCTGGCTGGTTCCGGGGTGCACCCTTCCAGCTCCAAGAGGCTCAGAGAACCGAGGGCTCCAGGCCTCAGAGGACCAGCTGGGGGCTGGGGGAATTCCGTGTGACCCTCACATCCACAGCGCCCCTCATCACCTCGCTGGTTCCTGTCCCTGCTGTGGACCAGCCGGAACCCTAAGAAGATGGTCCCTACTCCCCACCCCACTTCCCCCAACCCAGCAGCCCCCTCTCGGAAAGGAGAAGCAGCCCAAAGAGAAGGAATTCCACCATGGGGCACAACCAGCTGGGCGCCGCTGCCCTGCTGAGGTGGGGAGGGGTCTCGCCCGGACACCCCTCCCCCAAGCACAGCCTTCAGGAGGGCCAGCCAGCAGGGGCTGCCTCGCTGCAAATGACTCCCTTTGTCATTCTGTTTTGTTATGATTAAAAATGCATGTCGCCAGCGAGGCCCTGGAGTGGAACCCGGTTGAAAATTGAATCATTAATATCCTCCTCCAGCTGATGCCCGGTGCTGCCCCGGCAGCTGGGAGCGGGAGGCGGCAACAGTTCGCGAGTCGAGCAGAGTGGGGAAGGCTGAGGGTGCACCCCCCACCGGGCTCACACCCCACCCCTGGAGAGGGGAACAGGTGTCAGGCCAAGTCTCAGCCCGAGGGTCTTCTGTCCTCCAACCTGTTTGAGGCTGGAGGTGACAGAGCTGCCACAACTCCTGGTGTCCTCCGACCCTCACCTCCCGCCCTTCCTCTGCCGTTTCCTGCCTTCTCGGCTCTCCCTTCAGAGATGTTTTCATTTTCCTAACTCTTCCTATTCACAGCTAACATTTAGATGGCACTTTCTACCTAGCAGACACTATTTGAGTCCCCTGTGGTTAGGAACATATATAATTCTCAAAACAACTCCAGACTTCTGTGTACCCTTATTTTAACTATAACTTCCATTACAACCTTATTTATTTATTTATTTACTTATTTATTTATTTGCAGCACTGAGGATTGAACCCAGGAGCCTTCTATCTCCAAGCTATATCCCCCAACCCTGTTTTATTTTTATTTGGAAACAAGATCCCGCTAGGTTGATGAGAGTGTCACTACTTGCTGAGTCTGTCCTCAAACCTGTGATCCTCCTGTCTCAGCCTCCCAAGTACTAGGATTACAAGCGTGTGCCACCATGCCCGGCACAATCCTATTTTATAGATAGATACATTCAGCAACTTGGCCAACATCGCACAGCTAGCAGGTGGCTCTAGAGTTTCGCCTCTAGACTTGCCCTGTCCAATGTAGGTGGTCACTAGTCACACGTGGCTACAGGGCACTTGGAATGAGGTTAGTTCTAATTGAGAAGTGTTAGTATAAAACACACACCAGATTGCAAGAGCTTCGTAGAAGAATGTAGAATTTATCTGTGAAAATTTTTTTTAGGTTGACTAGATGTTGAAATGAGCATTTTTCAGTATATAGGTGAAATAAAATGTATTATTAGAGCTAATTTTACTTGTTTCTTTTGACATTTAAAAAACATGGCTACTCTGCTCTGCGTAGTGGCACATACCTGTAACCCCAGTACTTGGGAGCTGAGACAGGAGGATCCCAGGTTTGAAACCAGCCTCAGTAACTTAGTGAGGCCCTTGGCAACTTAGCAAGACCCTATTTCAGAATAAAAAAGAAAATGGAACTTGGGGGTGCCTTGGGCATAGAACCTCCCTGGGTGCAATCCCCAGTACCACACATACACGAAAGATGTGGTTCCTGGAAGATTGGGAATGGCATGTGTGGCCCGCTGTAGCTTGCACCATTCATGGACAGCGCCGCTCGCCGCTCTGGCCCACAGATCCTGACTGTGTTCTCTTCTTGTCCCTCAGCTCAAAATTTACACGTCATCTCCTCCTCAGAGTAGCTTTCCCCATGCCCAGGGAGAAGCCCCGGCCACACTCATTTATTTGTGTAGCTCTGGATTCTTCTCCAACACATGAGAGCTGCTTTGCAAATACTTGTAGGAAGGCTGCTGTACAGTGATCTGTAAGTGGGTTGGGGTGGGGAGAGGGAGGGGAACTGGCTTTTCAGTTTTCCTGACCCTTGAGCTAGGATGAGAGCCAAACACCAACACCAGAGTGTCCTGCAGGCTAGATCAAGCCCAGGGCCTGAGCCCCTGGTTGGTGAAGCTGGGGACGTGGCCCCCTCCTGCACAGGTGCGGGGACCAGGCCCGGCTGCAGAGCCTCCCCCAGACCCAACAGAAAGATGCAGGGCTGCAGGGGTCAGGCGGGGCTCAGCCTCCAGGTCCCTGCTGCAAAGTGTCAGAGAGGTCCACAGGGGAGCCCCTGGACAGGAGGACAGACAGCCGCACAGCCCCCTCTCCCAGAGTTGTCCTTCGGCCAGGGGGAGGCGCCAAGCTCAGCCTCCTCTTTCCACTTCACAGATGAGGGGCAAGTGGGTGAAAGAAGGAACAGAGATGCTCTGACCCCTCCCGACACCCCATCTCCCCCCCCCCCCCCACATGACAGGGCCTCCAGCATGCTAGGCAAGCACTCTACCACAGAGCTACGCCACACCCCAGCTCCTGACCTGTGCCTTGAAGATCTGGGGCTAATGCAGTAGAAGTCTCATTAGGAGCCAGCCCTGTGGCCCTCGAGGCACGTGAATTAACTCTTGCAAGGTATGTACTGTAATCAACCCCATGTGACAGTTGAGGAAACTGAGGCACAAAGTGGTGAGCCACAGGTGGAGCTAGGCTTTGACCAGGGTCTTCTGACTTGAGGGCCCACGGTCTTCAGCACTAGGTGGCCACCCCAGGTGCTGAGGCTGGGAAGACTCAGAACCCAGAGGGGGGCCATGGGAAGGTGGAGGGGGGCTGGCCAGAATCCGTTTCTAATGTCGCCCTGTGATGGGGACTTGCCTTACAGCTTCAACCACCACGCAGGCCCTCCAGGGCCAGCCTCACCTGTCCTGCCAGGCTGTCCCGCAAGGGCAAGGACGCCCTTCTCTTGTTGCTGTCCTGGAACTTGCCCAGTGACTTTGCCCAGGCCACTTCCTCCCCGGGGACTCGGCCCCTCCCTCCTCTAGACCTGCAGCTCGGCTGGGCCAGTGACCCACA
Organism: Graphiurus murinus; assembly: GCA_004027655.1. NCBI lineage: Eukaryota > Metazoa > Chordata > Mammalia > Rodentia > Gliridae > Graphiurus > Graphiurus murinus. The sequence goes on along the minus strand of PVLC010001262.1, from coordinate 86,842 downwards.
CAGGCCATCGCGGCCCTCCATGGCCATCCTGCCCTCCTGGATTCTCAGTCTATGGAGCTCTTGCTGCCAGGGAGACTTCTCCAGCCTCTCCTGCAGAAGCGGAAGCCCTGCTCACTGCGGGACGCAGCGTGGGGCCCGTGCTCCAGGGCAGAGCGAGGAGCAGCCCGGGACAGCGGCCATCGCGTCCCCTTTTTAAGGACACTCACAGCCGCCTTTTCTAATCCCCACTGTGGATTGAAGGTGTCTTTGAGTTGACACCCATACCGTTCTGCCAACCACACTATAAGGCAAGGTGGCTCTTTGGGACATTCCAACCGGTGATCTCCTGGTACCCCATGCCAGGGTGGGTGAGGGCCAGGGTCCAGGGGACAGCGGCCTGGCTCAGGAGCCCCACCACACAGCCCTGGCTTGAACCTCTTCCAAGGGGCAGTCCTGCAGCCTCAGAAGGTAGCTATGCACTTGCTTCCTGGAACCCAGAGTCTGCTTCAGAATCCAGGAGCCCTCCCCGCACCACCCCGCACTGCACCGAAAGTCAGGACTTCTGGCCATCAGCGGCTGCGGGAGGAGAGGAGTGAGCAGGTGCACGTTCATTTGCTCTCTCCCGCCCTTGCCCCACCCTCAGCCACTCGCCGTCCCTTCCCCCTCCCGCACCTCCCCCACCCGCACCTCCCCAAGGACAAGCAAAGTTATTACAATAATGAATTAGCCAGCCCGCTTACTGCCGCCACTGGCGAAGACAATTATCCTCCCCCCCCCCATCCCTAGCCGCTGCTCGGCTCCCTCATAAAGACAGGCTTTTGGGGCCGCTTTGTGCTTTGATTGGAAATGAAGAGATTGCTAATTAGGGAACACCTGCTGGGACCCGGGCTGGCAGGAACAACGGCAGGACGGACTGAGCGGCCATCTCAGGCGGGGCTGTGTGTGCATGTGAGTGTGTGTGTGTGTGTGTGTGTGTGTGTGTGTGTGTGTGAGAGAGAGAGAGAGAGAGAGAGAGAGAGAGAGAGAGAGAGAGAGAGAGAGAGAGAGCGCCAGCCCACGTGGAGGGGGCAGCGAGAGGAAGAAAAGAGCCAGCAACACCGGGCACCTCGGTGATTTAGTCCAACTCCCAGCCACCCCACCTCGAAGCTGTAAACAAAACCCAGACATTTTATGGAGCTTTTCACCTTTTAAAGGATGCTAATTTGTTTATGGGCAGCTATAATTCTGCTAGTGTTTGCATAGGTCAGTGTGGTGTGCGGCTCACAGATGTTTGCAGTGGGATATGCAGCCTCCCAGCTCCCCGCAGAGGGACAGGGATGGCGAACTGGCACACAGAGGTGGCCTGCTGGCCCCGGACAGCCTGGTGGTAGTGATGGGGACATTCGATCCAAAGGCAATGAAACCCAAGATTTGACTTGATCACTTACTCTTGGGCTGGGAATCACTTTCGTCTCACCGTTTCCTGGGTCCTGTTGGTCCACTTTTCAGAATGAAAATCCAATCTGGTGCTGGAGTTAGTGGAGCATGGTGGCCAGGCAGGCACCCATTCGATTTTCCTAAATACCATCAAATGCTGGTTGCTGAGCCCCCTCCCTCATCTCATGCACACATAAAGCATTTGGAGAGCTCAGCTCCCCCAACACCCAACTTTTCAGTCCTTACTCCCTGTCTGGATTGGATTCCATAAAAATGCATAGAGCCGTGAGGTGTGGTGGTGCACACTTGTAATCCCAGTACTTGGGAGGCTGAGACAGGAGGATTGCAGGTTCAAAGCCAACCTCAGGGGCATAGCAAAGCCCTTAGCAACTTAGCAAGACCCTATTTCAAAATGAAAAATAAAACAGGGCTGGGGGTGTAGCTTGGAGGTAGAATGCCCGTGGGGTCAATCCCCAGCAACACACACACAGCTCTCTGAGGCATCCTCTTGAATATTTGCACCACAGGTCTAGCACAGACGATCTCAGCCCTTCAGGAGAGACGGCCACACGTGACTGTGACTCGGGGATCGTGGAAGGGCACAGAGCACACAGGGTACCAGAGGAGGAGACATGACTTCTACAAGCCAGGATGAAGGAAGGCTTCTCAGGAGGAGGGAGGCTAGCTGAGTCATAAAGGGCTCTGCAGGTGGGGACACAGGGACAAAACCCAATCTGCCCTCATTCAAGCAAATAGGGAATTTCAGCAAGGGTAGCCTGGGACTCAAGGGCAGGCAAGGGCAGAGGGAGGGGAGGTGGGCATGGAGCCTGGGGAGCTACGTGGGCCCAGCCATGGAGCAAGAGCAGCATCTATGCCCTGTGGGCACCAGAGCACCCCTGCACATCGCAAGGCATGGACAGGGGTCTCGATAGGGGGTCCCGGAGGCGGTGGTCCTGGAAGCTGACTCGGGCTTACATGTTCTCTGTATGGCACACCAAGTCCTGGGCCAGCTCTAACTTTTCTCTCTCTCTCTACCTACCTACATTTGAAGTGTAGGGAACTCAGGAGTGCGTCGCCCCCTGCAGAATGGAGCAGGGGCTGAAGTGGTGCCCAGTGCCGAAGCAGCCATGCACTCACCCCACAGGGCAGGGGCGCTCACACAGGTCCTGTCTGGGCCTGAGCACTAGACCGAGGGTGTTCTGACCACTGGCCTCAGTTTTTCCACCTATAAACGGGGAAATGCACCCCATTCATTTGGGGGTCTCCTCTGCAACTCTGATTTCACAAAGCATTGCACAGTGTTGGGGTATACCAGGCAAGAAAGTGGCGAAAAGCATAGGATTCTTATGGTTTGGATAAAGAATGCCCCCCAAAGAGCTCATGTATTGGCAATGCAAAAATGTTAACAGGTGAAAGAATTCCATCAGGGCTCTAATCTCGTCAGTGAATAAAGGCATTGATGGATTAACAACTGGAATGGATTTACCGGGTGGTAACTATAGGCAAGTAAGGCCTGGAAGGAGGAAGCAGGTCACTGGGGCTGCGGTCTTGGGGATTACACCTGTCCCTGGTCCTTTCCTCTCTTACTCTCTCTGCTTCCCAGCTGCCCTGAGCAGTTTTCCCCTGCTTCCCCGCACCGCCACGGTGTTCCTACCTTGGAGCCAGCCAGCGATGGACTAAACTCTGAAACCGTGAACCAAATAAACCTTTCCTCCTCTAAGTTGTCCTGGTTGGGTATTTTGGTCATGATAATGTAAAAACTGACTAATGTGGTGTCCAAGTATAACCTGGCTCAAATTCCAGTGCTGCCACTCAACACTCAGGTGTCCTTAAGCTAGTCATGGAACTCCTCCCTCTGGGCCTCATGTTTCCCATCTGTGAAATGGGAGAGGGGAATTCTAGCTCCGACTTCTTCAGGGAGATGAGCACGAGAAGGGATGATGGGGACAGAGCACCGAGCACAGAGCCTGGTTCATAGAGTGTGCTCAGCAGTGGGACTGCCTTCCTCCGCCTCTTCATCATTGCAAGCTGTATACTTCTCCACGGAGTCAGGGTAGACAATTCTCTACCTCGCTTAGTGGCAACGGCCTCTCAGTTCAATTTAATAACTGTCTCTGCTTTCTGAGACACCTGTCCATTTTCCCCCTTTAACTGGCATAAGCATGGAGACCTTTTGAGAAGTCTAGATCTTTCAGAGAGAATTGGAAAAGCCGTCAAAGCCCAGGAGGGAGAAGCAAAGCGTTCGCCTCACCCCTCTTGGGGTCCAGGACTCTGGTGGGGCTCACGGCAGCTACAGAGTCAAGAGACACTGGGCCTCTTGCCTGGAAATCCTTTGCCAACTCTTGGCACAGGCTGGGCAATGTGAGCGGGTGGCGGTGAAGGACATAGGCCCTCTGCCTGGCAGCCAGGAAAGCCCCCGAGAGAGACCTCGACACAGGCCCCTGCGGGGCTGAAGGCACAGCTGTGAGGTCGCCCAGCCCAGGCAGCTGCCAAAAGCTGGGGACGGACTTCTGCAGGCCGGGCTGGGGCTGCACCCAGGCGGGCGGCTCCAGCAGATGGTGGCCTGTGCACCCTGGAGCCCTCCCTGAGCCCAGGGACACGGACATGCCAGGCACTGGAAAAAGCAACTGGCAGGAAGGGTGCTTTCTGCCCCCTCTGTGTGTCGCCCAGACAGAAAAGAAAAAAGCCACGCAGCCTTCAAAAATGTGACAGGGTCCTGAGGGGAGAGGAGGAGTGGGGACTTGTGCAGCAACGACACCCTCCCACGCAAACCCCAGTCCCACCCTCTGCCCATTTTTGTGGTCAAATTCCAGAATCAGCAGACTAGACTAATATTGTCACCACCTGAGCTCCCCCACACTGATGCTTTATGTCTATAAAAGCCCTACGGCTCTCAGTGTCCATGAACTTCAGCCACGGAGTCGCCAGAGAGCAGAGCTCCGAGCGAGCCCAGTGAATCCTCAGAGCAACCCAGAGACTGGACTTTAGCATCCCCTGGAGCAGATAAGAAAAATCGGGGTGCACAGAGGTGGGTTAACTCCCCAGGGGTCATAAAATGAATGAGCAGCAGAACAAGAACTCAAACCCAGATTTGCCAAGTCCAAAGCCTGGACTTTTACCTCCCCCCTGCTGGCATCAGGCCACCGGGTTCCTGTGGACGTGCGTAGCTCCATCGGCAAGGGGCGGTCACGTGCCTTGAATCTCCTTTTCAGCTTTGGCTGTGCGAAGCACAGGCGGGTGGCAGAGACATGCTCGTGGGTGGGTGAAGTTCTGAGTGAATGTACAGCAGCTACTGAGCAGGCGTCCTGCGGGCGCACGGAGTGCGTGTCCCCCTGAGAGCGGACGCCAGCACCGTGCGCTCCTGTACACAGATGCTGCAGACGTAGGCATGGATGCTGGGCATGCGGAATAGGGGGCTTTGCATCGAGCGAAAGGGAGGAGTTGGGTTTTGTTTTGTTTTGTTTTGTTTTGTTTTTGTACTAGGGATTGAAACCAGGGGCATTCTACTTCTGAGTTATACTCCAGTCTTTTTTATTTTGAAACAGGATCTCATTAAGTTACTGAGTCTGGCCTGGAACCTGCAGTCCTCTTGTCTCAGTCTCTTAAGTTCTAGAATTGCAGGTGTGGGCTACCGTGCCCGGCAAGGAGGTGTCTCCAACACAGAGAAGATGTGGCTTGGCACAGGGCTGGAGGCAGGGGGCTGTGGCCTGCAGAAATGCTGCGATGCATTTGCATGGGGGATTGAGGAGGGCAGAGGAGGCTGAGCAGCACAACCTGAGTCACTGAGCCAGCACATGGTCATGGACCCAACCCCCTTCCCCAGGGCGGTTCCGGGGTTAGGTGTCCAAGCCCTATGGGTTTAGCTATGAAATAGCATATACAGACAGTCAGGTTTAAGTTGGAAACTTGTCTTTGCCACTTTCTAGCTCTGCAGTCCCCTCAGGTGGGCTGGCCTGGGCACCTCTGTTCCCTGCTTCAAGGTACCAGCTGCTTCAAGGAATTGCTATGGAGATAAGATGCAATAAAATACATAGAACCTGCCCAGCACTCCACACATGGTCCTTTGGCAATACGAGTTCCCCTTCCCCATGCACTTGGCCTCCATACACACTCCCCATCCCTTTGCTGGAGGCAGCCAGACAGGCTACATCAGTTAAAGCAAGGAGGCGAACCTTCCCTTGTCCACCCATCCCAGCCCAACACAGTCTACACTTCAAACTCCAAAAGAAAAAGAACTGAGATTCCCAGGCTTTTCCTCTGAGAGCCAGGCTCAGGGCCACTTATTATAATGCTGCTTGGTGACAGGTCAGCCATATACCCTGCTGAATCAAAGGCCCGCCCCCATGAGGAGGCAATTGGGGGGCCTGGAGGGAGGCTGTCCTCCTCCATGGAAAACAAAGAGGCTCTTTGCTCTGCTTCCAGCTCCCCCAAGAGCTAAGCATGAGTTACTGAGCGACACCCTCTTCCTCTGCCTTTGGGGAGCCGACACCAGGAAAGAGATAGAGGTGGGTACAAACCACACTGACCATGGGCCATCTTCAGAGTCCCTGTCTAGCTTACCTGAGATCTCCCCCCACCCCCCAGGGTCCTGGGCTCTGTGATGGCTCTAGTCTGGGCTCAACCTGCAGAGTGATGGGAGCTCAGAGACAAATTCTAGAAGGCCCGTGAACGTGGAGGGAGTGAGGTCCACGCTGGGAACCCTCTTGCACGCTCTCTCTACATGAGGGCTCCATTCAGATCCTTTACCTCCAGTGTTCATTCCCCTCCCCAGCTGCTAACAGCTGCAGCCTTCTCCTGAGCATTGCTCTGGTCCAGGAGGGCCTGGGAGGCCCGCCCCTCACCCAGCAGTTCTCAGCCAATGACTGGTTGATTGGGGGTAGAACTAACCGCTTTCCTTCATGGGGGTGGGCGACTCTGTGGTATGGTTATGCCCCTGGGCTCCCAGGGGATCAGGCCGAGGCTGGTCTGCAGCTGAACCCACATGTCTGCTTGGCATCCTCCCTGTTGCCCTTTTCTTCCCTTCTCCCTCCCCTAGGTCCCTCCAGAGAGTGCTCCCTCACTACAGCTCTTGTCCAGAACCCATCCAGGCTCTGCCTCTGAAACGTAGGTTAGGGGAAGCTGACCTAAGACCGCCTGGGTACCTTCTCCAAGCATCAAGGTGACAGGAACAAGGGGAATGTCAAAACCCACTTGGAAGACATCCTTACACGCCCCAGCAGAGGAAGAAACGCCAGCTTAGCAACACCCGACCTGGCGAGATTCCAGCTTCTGAGCCTGCAGTGGACACAGAATTGGGGAGAATGCTCTCTGCCCCCAGTCTGGAGAACCAGAGCCTGGGACAAGGCCACTGCTCAGGAAGCCAACATGCCCTGCAGCTCACCCCCATGTCCCCTCACCCTGCAGCTGGGGACCCCACAGCTCCACCGGCAGCACATAGTCAGGAGTCACCACGCCCCATCCCCCACTGGGCGACTTCAGTAATCTCCCCACAGAGCGAGAGATGGAGGACTGGGGACCCTAAGGATGTCAGACAAAGCAGGGGGGAAGCCTCCATGTTAGAAAGACAAAAGGAATCTCTGTTGAATGGTCTGAGTATCTTCAATGTTCTAACTAAGGCTTGCAGGATGGCACCTGGGCTTGGGGAGAAGGGAAAAGCGCCAAACATTGGAAATCCCTTTAGCGACTATAGTTGCCCACCACCAGCACCCCCAGCGGCCCGCGCCCACTGTTGAGGAGGGAGGTGCAGGCTGTGATTGCCTCTCAAGAGGGAGGGAAGCCAGAGGAACGGCAGAAACCTGGGGAACCTGTCTGTGGAAGGTCACGGACACAGAGAGGATAAGCACTTCGTCCCAGAGTGAGAGCAAGCTGGACTCCACCCAAGGCGAGGAGATATTCTGACTCTCCCTGCCAGCGTGATTAGCATCCCCAGACCGGAGGGAGACGAAGGCCAAGGAGGCTGGGAGCTGGGAGCCTCAGCAAGAGAGCCGGCCTCCCCACCTCGCTGCCTCTCCAGGAAAGCCCAGCAGAGGCAGCAGGGTAGAGGTAGAGGCAGAGGCTACAGGGACACATGTGGGTCCCCCAAGGAGATGGACGATGGGCCACAAGTTTTGAGTCCCCAGAAAGATGAAACGTAGAAAGAGTGCGGTGGGGAAAAGCAAAACAGAAAACATAAAGGGAATGAAAACATTATTTGTGGGTCAACTGAGGGAAAATGTAAAGTCCAAAGAGGGAAAGAGGTGGGGGCAGAAAGTGTGGACAAGATAGAGATGACAGGAAGGTGTTGCTAATTAATTAATTAAATTTTGGTACTGGGGATTGAACCCAGGGGCATTTTACCCCTGAGCTACACCCCCAGCCCTTTTTATTTTTTGCTTTGAAATAGGGTCTCACCAAGTTACTGAGGGTCTCACTAATTGCTGAGGTTGGCCTCAAACATTCAGTACTCCTGTCTCAGTACTCAGTACTCCTGGGATTACAGGTGTGCACCACTGAGTTTGACCGGGCGCGCTTTTGGAGAGCGCGCCCACCACACTGGCACTTCTCAAGTCCACCTATTTATACCACAGATCAGGCCCAATTGATATGGAACTGCATGTGGTGGCACACACCTGTAATCCCAGTACTTGGGAGGCTGGGACAGGAGGATCCCAGGTTCGAGGACAGCCTCAGCAAGTAGTGAGAATCTCGTCAACCTAGTGAGGCCTGTTTCAAATAAAAAATAAAATAGGGCTGGAGGTGTAGCTCAGAGGTAGAATGTCCCTGGGTTCAGTCCCTCGTAGCACAAACTTTTTTTATTATTATTATTTATGGAAAAGCAGGACTGGAACATAGCAATGGAGAGCTAAGGACGCTCTGCAGATGGCTTTCTTGATGGAAACACATGTGTTGTAATATTTTCAAGTTTCAGGATCTCTTGCATATGGGTCTGTTAAGGGGGACACTCAACACATTTCAAAGGAAATTTTTTTCAAAAGATAGAAACTTTGAAGCTGTTAGTCCAAGTCCAATGTACACAGACATGATGCAAAAGGATATTCGTGTATTTTTCATGTGTGTATGCACACGTGTGTGCTTGCATGTTTTTTATTGCTTGTCTATTCGCACTCAGCCCTGTAGAATATTGTGAAAGTGACAGACAGTATAACTTATTACCTGGGGGGCCTTAAGCAAGACCTTCAACTTCAGTGCCTTAGTTTCCTCTTTTGGAAAATGAAAATAATCCTGTCACCTACATCTTTCGGTAATTACAAGGATAAGCAAGAAAAACTACGGAAGGTTTCTAGCATGTAACAGACCCTCAAAAGCTGTCTCTTTCCTTCTGCCACACTGGAAAGAGTAACTGCAGAGGTGGGACACTTGAGAAAGTCAAGAAACCTGGAAAGCACTAAACAACCGTGCAAGGAAACGCTCGAGGAAATGTCACGAGGAAATGTCACGGGGAGGTGCCAGGTAATGGCACAGTTAACGTGAGGGTAGACTACTGTTGGGAAGGAGAAGTGGAAACCTTCGCAATATGGAGCAAAAGCAAGATACTGAAGACTTTTTAAAGCTTTAAATTCATAATGTGGTTCATCTCCGATGTGAAAACTGCTGGTTAAAGAAAAGATGAGGTTTTAGGGGATACAGAACAAAGCATGTCCCCAGGCTCAGTATGGAAATGACAAAGACCCAAGACCACCTGAACTGTGGAAGTCTGATTGTAAGAGCCGTTCTTCTGGGAGACTTGATGGAGGGCAAGGGAAGACCTGAGATCAAGAGTCCAATATAGAAAGGAATTGCTTTATAAGCTTCATAAAATGGCAAAGACAGGAGAGAAAAGGGCACAGAGACCAATCGAAGTAGACTTAAGGACTTGGGGGAGAATATTTTAGAACTAAGTTAAGACACAGTAAGAAGAATTGTCGTACAGTGATTAATGATAAAAAATATCAAGGCCATTTAGTAAAAAAAATAATAATAAGGGAAAATCTTTACAAGGGAGCACATCGGGACCCAGAAAATGGGAAAGGGATATTTTGTGCTCTGAGGACTCTTTATTTAGCAAGTCTCCAAATGTAATATTTTTAAATTAATAGAGTATTAATGGGGGGGGCAGAAGCAGACAGTAGAATTATCATGTAGAGAAGGAGGCATGATAGTTAGGAAATACTGTCATTCCTAAATGGTATTTTCAGTGGGGGTTTTAAGGCTGCTAGTTTTACATATTATTACTAAGAGATTTTCCCAGTTCATAGCTTGAGGGCAAAACCCTCCTCCCTACCAGTAAGGGAGGGTCTAAGGGAAGACCCCAAAGGCATTAAGCACAATTAAACAGTCCTGTGGTCTTTCTGGAAATAGCCACATCCAACCCTGGGCTGGGGAGTTGGTGTCTACTGGTGCCGTTGCTTTCATATTATTGTGCCTGACGCTGTGCCGGCACACACGTGGGACCCCTAGTCTCTGCCCATGGAGTCCTTGATTCTGGAGGGAATGGACATGCAGACAGCCGTGAGAAGAGAAGATCACTGCCCAGCAGAGGCACTGATGGTCAGCGCTGGACAGGAGAGTCCTTGGAGACCATCTGGTCCACCCCTTCCTCTTAAAGACATTGAAACAGGCTAAGAGATGAAGTGGCTTGTACAAAGCCAGCCAAGCAGTGACTTCTCGAAGTGAATGTAACTGATTGCTCAATATGCCGATATAAAAACCAGGCTTATTTCTGTAAACAGTTGGGTAGCCTCCACAACAGCCCAGCCACATCAGTGGAGTGTCATATTTCAAGGTAATATGTCTGATATTTTTAGCAAATAGATTCCACAGGTTTAATTATAACGTATCCACTCATCCTCTCTCTGCCCCCATCCCCCACCTTAAATGATTGGGGCAAGTTTACCCCAAAAATAAGTGGGGAAAGAAGGCAGAGAGGACCTTGAGGAAGCCAAAGCAAACATGTGTGGTTGGCAGATGGGCATAGAGAGAACTCTCTGAGGCACATACCACTTCTCTCTTGAAGCCAGTGTTCCTTATTCCCATGCACATCTTATGTGTATCTCTAGGCAACGTATGGCCTCTTTTGTATGTTTTAAAACTTGATATGAATGCAGGTATCCTCCTGTCTGTAAAAATTTTATAAATATCCTTCCCTCATCGATGCCGCTGACTGTCCAACAAATCCACTGGGACTATTCATTTAGATTAACAGTGGGCTCTGCTCTGAAACTTCTACCACCAAGGACAGAGATCTGGGTGAAGATTCCACACAGTAAAGAGGCCACCTCCACGTATCTGTTGCCCAGGAGCAAAACCCAAACTCACAGGACTAATATCCATCTCACGATCCTTCCCCCTGGGCTAAGAGTGCTGCTTGATCCCCACTTGGCTTCCCAAGGAGCAACAGCAGATGGGCATCTGAAGGCGGAATTAGCTCAAGAGTCATTACATGAGGGTGTTCTCAATTGAGTGCCCCAGAGTAAATAGTAATTACATGTTCCTTCTAGATTACTCTCAGCCGAGACGGGGAAGGAGAAAGTCATGGATGGCTGACCACAATACCCTTAACGTGCACACGTGCGCACAAATGCTCAGGCTGGTCACAAGTCTGGAGTCAGAATTTTCCCCTAAGAGCATGATGGCAGTTTTGCAAGTCCCCTGAAATGTACAAAGCGGGCCCCCTTAGAGGCGCCAGAAATTGCCCTTCCTTATTCCCACTCTTCTTTCCTTTTTCAGTAGTCCCTAAAGAGGCTCCGTTAGAATATATGGGAAACAAGCAATCCCCTTTTAGTTGCTCTGTGCAGGGACAAGGAATCATCTGTGCAGAAACGATACTATGGTGACTCAAGACACTCCTGGACGCAGGAGACAACTTACTAAAACCACTTCCAACAGTCACATCTGCTTTGGCAGCCAAATACGCTAAGCTATGGAGAGCTGATTTCCAGAAGAGGTGGGAGGCATGACCAGAGCACCCCAAATCCTAGACAGGTAATGGGAGAATGCTCATATTTCCATGTCCAGGAGGTACCTGGATATAGGAATGCAGGCCCTCTCAGCAGGGAACAGTGAACCATCACAGTGTGTTTTCAAACCACCTGTAGAGCAGCGCCCTTTGCTACCTTTGTAAGCTGTCCAGGGGAACTTTTGAAGGCATGCAGGGACTCTGAAAGTTTCCTCCTTCTTGGCCTTTTTAGCATGAGGCCCCGGAAAATGATCACAACCACCAAAACATCATCTTCCTTCCCCGTAACAATGGCTCTGAGAGTTCATCATCTAGTAGGCACTGTCCGAGGGGTCTTCCATGGATCTCTTTCAATACTCACAACGCCCTGAGGGAGGTGTCCATGTCACCCCCATTTAACAGATGAGGAAATTCGGGGTAAAGTGGAGAGGCAGGAGATACACCCACGGTCTCAGTTGGCTGGAGCCAAGGGCTCGGTAGGTCGACTCTAAGGTCTGTTTTTCACCCAAACAGTTTCATAGAGGTCACCGTGCAGGGGGAAATGGTTTAGTCTCAAACTGGTAAGCATGTCCATTTTTAAAGGAATGGTTATTCTCTGATCTTCATTTTAGCTTCAAGCCAATCTTATGAGAGATTCAAAGCAAGGATCAGCCCCACTCAGTAGGGGAAGAAAGTGAGCTGGAGCCAAATCAAGGACCTGAAGAGGCCCCCCATTTGGTAACTCCCTTCCCAAATCATAGGGGGCTCCTTCCTTCCGCTGCTGCCAAAGGACTGTTAGCAAACCTGGAGGACAGTGCCCTGGTGTTGCGGCTTCTACAGATGTGCAAAAGCTGTGTGCAACTCCTGCAGGAGGAGGATTGGAAAGGGAGGAGTAGTAAGACCACGGAGATACAAAATCAGGTCTCTGCAAATTAAAAACAGTATAGTGTTTGGATCTATTTATTTTGACCAATTAGCCCTGACTAGTTTTCCACTAATCCTCTAATCACACTTAAAGAGGGGGGAAGATGAGGACAGAGAACAAACCAAGGAAAATGAAAGGAAAGCCATGAAGTCCAGGAAAAACCACATCCAGGCCCATACCTTGGATAAGGGGCACAGGCTGGCTGTCCCATCGTTGTTGGGGATGTTAGGAGCACCATGTTCTGAGTTCACTGTAACCAACATGTAAATGCGAGAGGCCCACAGGGTCTCTTGCAATCCCTCATTCTACGATCGGGGGAACTAAGCTCCCACTGACCTTGGAGTTGGCACTGGGTGGGACCACCTGGCACCCTGCCTCCTTCCACAGCACACCAGGCTGTCTTCCAACCACCCGAGCTTGCTGTGGAAGTAGCTCTCCGCCTGCAGCCTCTCTCCAGTTGACTTCATGGTTCAACTCTTAATTTCAAAATAATTAGAGAAAGGCTGGGGACATAGTTCAGTAGTAGAGCGCTTGCCTGGCATGTGTGAGGCTCTGTGTTTGATACCCAGCACCATGAGTACACGTGAACACACACACACACACACACACACACACACACACTTTTACATTCCCAAAGAGTTGCAAAGAGAAGGTACAGGGCAGCCCTGTACACCTTCACTCTGTCTCCCCCAGCGGACTTGGGCACCGGCAAAGCCCACAATTGTTACATAACTTCAGATATACTTGGAGTGGCAAGCCCCTTCCTGAGTCTAAACTGGGGGCAAACGATCCATGACATCCTTTTCTCCTACCTTATCCTGCCCCCGAATTACCAGAAACCCTAAACACACACACACACACACACACACACACACACACACACACTCACACATGCAGCCTAATCAGCAATAATTTTACTCCTGAATATTGCTAGAAAGATCACTAAGCCAAGCTAATCAATTGTCTCAGCCAGCCACTAGTCCCCAAGAGATGCCTAGACTTTTCCTTGCCCTCATTTAACCCTTAGCAGCCTGCATTCTTATGCCCTGTCTTCCAAATGAGAGCAGAGCTGCTGTTCTGGGAAGAATCCAGTACTTAAAATGATGTTCATAACTCACCACCTTTCAAAGGCCTTGTCTGTGCTAATGGAAGCAGACACTTTGGAAAGCTTCAGAGGGAAGGTCTCCCTCTTATGTGTACCCCTGGGACCAGAGTGGTTAAAGAGAGAGCTGGAGCACGGGGCCCAACAGAGTCTGAACAGCCAGAGGAAGCAAGTATGGCTCAGAAAGGGGAGAGGAGAGAGCATGACAAATGAGGGAGATAGTCACAGGAGAGATACCAGTTTAGCAATTAAATCTGACATCAACTTAGACAAAGCTTCTTTACTGAACAGGAAAAAATTCCTAGGAAGATTCATGCACATACGAACAGAAGTCTCTCTCTCTCTCTCTCTCTCTCTCTCTCTCTCTTCCGAAGAACTTGGAAGCAGGAGGGACAGGGAGAGGAAAGGGCTGGGGCAAGGACCATGATCAATGGACATGGACGATCATAGCTTCAAATCACTCCTTGCATGATTAAGGGATTGGAAGTGCCCCCGAGAGGAAAAGAGATCCTGTAATTCACTTGGCACGCATATATCGAACACATATTACTTGCCAAGCGCTGCACTAGGCACTGGGGACTCCAAAGGTAAATCATAAGGAGGCCAAAGAGGAGGCAGTGACCGTTGCAGTGTTCAGTGGTTGCTTGTCAGTGGGAGAAGAAAAAGAGGAGGTCCCGGTGCCTGGTAGGATAGTGAGTCCCTACACAGAGACACCTAAGGAGTTTGAGGATAGAGGGACTGGGGCCATCTCATGGGAGGACATTGCAGGAACTCCTGTGATACCCACTTGGGTCTGAGAGACATTTGTCAAGTGGTCAAGTTAAGAGGGAGGAGGACAGCGCAGTCACCTGCTGTGCTGTAGACACAGCTGTGCTGGCCTCACAGCCGGCACTGGCCTGGCCTGCTCGGTGGAGCAGCGCAGACTCCCCCAGGAGAAGGTGGGGTGGATAGGGGCACAGGGAGGAGACTCAGAGATCTGAGACCCAAGCCTCTCACGGGCATGTGAGCCAGGGCCCAGAGAGGGGGAAAATGTGTTTACAGAGTAGAAAAGAGGCAGCCTCCCCCTGACTGAGGGGTGCTTCCCAGAGCCCCCCGCTGTGTCCTCTGCCCTCCCACAGTGCTTGAAAAGCCCTACATTCTTTCCAGGTGGGAGGGCTTCCCCACCTGGCTACCTTGGTAGCCGGCTCAAGGGTGAGGCTGGAAGCTTTGCCCACTCAGCACTCAGCTTGATCACGAACGGGTAAAGTGGCCCTCCATGGGTGGTGTGGGAGGGAGCCGGGTGTCTACGGGGCTGCGTGCCATGTGCAGAAGGGAGAGCCCCATGCGGAGCAGGTACATGTGCCAACGCTTACTGGGCACCGGGCCAAGCCCTTCAGTGCGGCTCATCTTCCAGTGACCCATGATAACTTCTACTGTTAGCTCCATTTAGCAGAGGGGGGAAATGAGACCTTGAGGGGCTCAGTGGCTCTCACCCTGCAGCTGCTGACTCCGAGCAGAGCTCTTAACCACAGCTCCACACGGTCCACAGGAGGGGAGGGGAAGACTGGACTGGACCAACCCAGGAGACTAAGGCATGGACCTGCTCTTGTGGAGCTCTTGGTCTGGTAAGGGAGCCACAGAAACAGTAACCCCGCAGGGGGCAGATGCAGCTCAGCTGGGGGCCATGAGAGCCCCAAGAAGAGGGAAAAGCTTTCACAGAAAAGCTCATGTTCATGGAAGGGCAAATACAAGACTCGCAGGCCACCAGGCAGGAGGCACTAAGAACAGTGCCCAAGTGCAGGGGATGCAAATCACCAAAGGATCCTATAGAAAGAAAACCCGCTGCCCAGGGCCTCTGCTGACTCCATGAAGCAGGGAAAAAAGCCCAAGCGAAAGAAGTAGATTGACCACTGGGCTGGCAGGGGGAGGGGGGAGGACAAAGCCCTGTATCAGGATTCCCACCCTTCCTTCCCAAGCTGGGGAGGGAAATCTCACTCCAGGGGAGCCATATGGCCCTGCCTCTCCCCTCTCCTCTACCTGACTCAAGAGAACGAGGAGAGAGAGGCCAGGCTTGCCTGGTCTCACACTCCTGACCTCAGCTCAGCCTTGGCATTGCCTGACCTTGGCCAGCTTGCTTCTCCTTAGTTCTGCACCTGGGCGAGGAGGGCCAGATGGGCTTGGGGATCCCAGTGGGAAGAGAACAGGGCGGGAAGACAGGTGAGTTTACTTTCCAACAGGAGGACAGAACCCTTAGCTTTTCAGAGGCAGGACCAAAGGGGGGGGGGGGGAGGGACTTCGGTCCTGGAGCCCCTGTGGGCAGCTAAGGAAACTCACCAGCTGCCAGCAAATTGGACTCTAATTCCTGTTCCCATGTTCTCACCTCTGGTTTGGAGGAGAGAATTGACTTGGAGAGGTGAAGATGCACAGCCCCCAGGCCGTGGTGGTGAAGAGCCTGCTGCAGGGGGAGGGGTGTTCTTTTTCTGAACACTTCAGCTGACTCCAGCTTCAGTTTCCACTGTGGCTCTGTGAACCGACCCCCGGCCCCCCAGCTCTGTCCTGCCTTCCACATCACCAGCACAGAAGTTACACAGCAGCTTGAAAATGCTGATGGCTTAACTGGTTTAATTTTTTTTTTCCCCAGCAGCCCTGAGGGGTTTTAACTCTTTCCTCTTGCAGAAACCCAGCTTTTGGAGTTGAATGCTTAAACTCTCACTGGGAGACTCATAAATATTCGGAGTCACTCTCTCCCTCTCTGTTTGATTAGGAAATGAGCCTTTAACTCAATGTAATCCCCAAGCCATTAACAAAAAAGCCCTCAACAGCTCCACTATTAGAATTTCACTCTTAACCCGCTGAGGATTGAATTAGATTAACATAACTACCCACAATCTGAGTTTATTTTCTGTGCCAGATAGAAATGTGTTTTCAGGAAAGGCAAGAAAGGGGAGGGAATGGAGGAGGGAGAGAAAGAGGGGGAGGATAATGAAATGTAAAAATAGAGATAAGAGAAAGATGGACAGATATGCAGGAGAAGAACAGTGATAGGGAGAAAGCCCTGTGCCACTGTCTTTGGTTTAAAAATCCTGCCAGCTGCCATTTTTTATTTATGGGGTATCAGGAGAGACCCCAGCTATGTAAAACCATTTGAAGTAGGGGAGCCCTTTCCAGGTATTTGCAATTCCTTCCTCTCAGGGACTGATGGTCCTACACCGGAGCTCACTGTACTCCAAAGCACCTGCTGTCCCCAATTTGGGAGGAGGTCAGGACTGCATTCCCGAGTGCCTAATAGAGAGAGACCACGTAAGCCACAGTGCGTGCGCAGGGGCCACTGCTCACTGCCATCCACAGAGACAAACAAGGAGGAAGGCATGGATCTGCAGACAAGGAGTCACAGACAGCCCCGTGACCAATTGTATTTAAGAGATCAGTTTGGGAAAAAAATGAGTTTAATGGGAACTCAGACCACATAAAATTAATCGTTATTGAAGCAGAAACTAAGTAATCAGAGGCCACCTTACGCGAATACATGGAAGTTTTCCCCCAGCTGCATCTCTATAACTAAGCCCGATGGGGAAGAATCCACATCCTGAACTTGAGGATGAAAGCCAAGGCCTCCATCACACAGCCAAACAAGCCCCACGCCCCCTAAAAGCGTCTACAGAGAGCCAGCAGAAGGGGCAGATCTCCCCTAAATGTTCCACCAAATATTCTTCTCTATGGATTGTTCACACTAATGAGAACACAGGATGTGTTCTCTCTCTCTCCTCCTACATTTAATCAGGAGCACAGGCCAGCCAGGCCCCAGGGTGCATGCTCAGGAGGGAAGGGAAGGATTTGCTGCTGTACTGAAAGGTTCAAACATTGCCACACTCTAACAAAACACAGAGATCCGAAAGTCCCGGAAGTTCAGCTTAGCACACAGCAGACTGCTTCAACTTCTGAGTGTAGTGTCTCTATCACTTGATTCACATAAGATTTAATTAATAATCACCCATCAACTCCCATGTCAACATTGCTGTGGGAAAACCTTAGCAGCATACATTTATAAAAACAGAGACTATGGAATACGAAAAAATAAAAATCCTACATGTCTAATTCATTTAACGCCCCCTCCACCATTTCATGGATTTTACTTTCCATACGAGGTCTTACATAACGACGCCCCCCCACTCCTTATACTAGACTCCTTATTTTGGATTTCTCCACCGATAAATGTGTTATCACTACCTGAACATATGAAATTCATCTTCTAACTTCTTATTTCTTCCTGATCCACATTCCACTCTCCAAAATAATGAATGAAGGAATTAAAGACATTAGTAACTGTCAATAAATGCAGGTGAAAATAAAGACACAAGAAAAAGGAAAGTAAAGGTTTCATAAAAAAAAAAAATTAAAATGAGACCGGATTGCCTCTCTAAATGCCTGTGTGTATGCCCATGATGTTTAACTCCCATCAACTATTTTGCCAATAAAACTATCTTGCTTGTAATCAAAAACAATTCAGACTTGTTTGCTTTGTCTAATGCCTTTAAATTGGTGGAACAATTATTTCTTCATTAGGATATTGTTTACCCAAACAAATCAAGAAGTCATCCCTAGCAAGATAGCATCTGGTAACCATCGTGTAATAGAACTCCATGGTAAAAAGAATGATGTACATTTGTGAAGTCCTGCAATAGTATATACACCAAATATCATTACATAAATTCCCCCCCCAAATTTAGGGCTACTGTTGGATAAGCACTGTATGGCACATCTCCCCAAGTGGAGGATTTGGGGCTAATACTACCCATTATCCAGAAACTAAAGTCTCACAGGTTCCATGGGAAGCCATGGCAGGTAAGCCCCATGGACACAGGGCAGTGGCCGGGCAGGGCCACCTCCAGAGCCACAGGCTGTGCACACAGTCCTCACATTGCTGGATTGTCTGAAACAAGCTTGGCGTTGACAAGACTAGGAATATTAAGTTTCTCCCTTGGTGAAGGGTGCAGAGAGGAGCGTTCAACAGCCCTCCACACGTGGCTTCATCCCTTCCGACCCTCCCTCCCCCCCACTCCCACCTCAGTTCCCCTTTCAGGATTAAGAAAATACCCCAATGAGTGAGCCAGCCGAAGCCTGCAGCAGGACAGATCCTCTGGTCTCATCTCCACTCTCAAAGCAAACTTGCTCCACCGCGGGTGGTGGGGGTGGGGGAGGCTATTTTCCTTTAAGGAGCTATAGAAAAGCTAGTCATTGGGGGCTGTCTCAATTCTCGCGGAACATAGAAGTTCCCAGGGTGAGCCCAAATCCCTCGGGGACCCCTCCATCATCACCTGTCCCCGTGAAGCGTGAAGCGTGAAGCGGGTCTTCCCCTCTGTCACCTTCCCAACCTCTTTCCTAGCTCGCCCAAAGCCAGAGCTGCCGGCAAATCAAAGTTTTCACGCTGGGAGACATAACCACCCCGCTGGGCTGCGGGTAAACTTTCCCTTGCCCTTTCGATGACTTACTTTTTCTCTCCCACAAAAAACAAATAAAAACAAAAGGGAACCTACTGGTTCCAAATGAGTTTGTGCTACCATCCCACCCAGCCATGCCGAGCCCCTCTGACCTTCCCGAGACGGTCCGAGGGAGACAACATTTTCCTCTTGGCCACGAGGGGATGCTTTAGCGTGCGGAAAAGCAGGATGAAAGAGCAGGCGTGGGGAGATATTTTTATCCATTAAAAGGAGAGAGAGAGAGAGAGAGAGAGAGAGAGAGAGAGAGAGAGAGAGAGAGAGGAGGACAGAGAGGTCCAGGGCAGAGTCTGGGAAGGCGAGAAGGAGAAGTTAGGGGACTCACATGCTCGGCGGCGTGGAGGACGGACTGCGTGGAATGGTCACCTCAGGTGTTCCCAGAGGCTGATGACTCGTTTCTCGGCTCCTCCAGCACCAGCTGACAGTCCCCTGTCTGTGTCTCTTTGTGACTAAGGACACAGTACTCCCAACCTATAAATAGATCCCGACTCCGTGATTGATATAACAGGCAGCTGACAAAAAAAAAAAAAAAAAATCCACAACCATAACCAGGTCTTCAGCAAAACAGCCAAAAGCTCTGGACTTTCAACCCGACTGAGCATCATGTGCAAACCGCACGGCCACCGATGGGCACTGGAACAGGGGCAGTGACAGGTCTCATCGAGGTGGAGGGGGCAAGGACCAGGAGGGGGGAGTGTGAAAGACAGCGACTTCTCGAGGTGGTGTACAGCCACTTGGGGTCACGTGGAGCTAGTGGGTGATGGTCCTAGAGAGAGGGGAGGAAGCCGGGCAGAAGGTCCTGGCTCCGGGAAGGGCAGGCTCCCCTTGGATCCCAGGCCGGTGGCCCCGTCAGGCCCAAGTCAGACCCTGACTTGGGAGCTCAAGTGCTTTCCACGAAAGTTTCCACTCCTCCTGCCAAATCAGGAGGCAGGAGGGAGCACAGCTCTCCTAGCTCAAGGGCCAGACTGGCTTCATGGGGGACAGGCAGAGGCTGCTGGAGGGTGAGGAGAAAGTGCAGGTGAGGGGCCCAGGCGACTGGTGGGGCCAGGTGGCACTCCCAGTTAAAGAACTGCCCAGAGCTGAACGTCCCTGGAGGGTGCTGGCATACCTGCTTTTTCCAGAAAGTTTTCCTAAGGGGAACAAGCTCTCTGAAAACAGGTTTCTTCCTTTGGAAAAGGAGTCCCACTCTTTGGGATACTGAAGGGTCTCTAAGAAACATTGCCTGCTCCAGTTTCTGCAAAGTTGGGGCAGCCTCCCTGGGGCAGCCCAGCCCAGTTCTGAGAACTGAGCCAGGGGATGAAGTTTTCAGAAGATGGGAAACTCATGGAGAAAGGACAGCAGCATGGCTGCCCAACGCTGAACCAGGTGAGCACCGGTCACCTCTGGACACCCACTTGCTCGATGGCATGGGTTCATCTGCCTTGATTTCCCGAGTTACTTGAGCACGCTCATTTGGGTAGAATTCTAGTTGAGGTTCCCCTTTAAGAGGAGTCATGGAGCCAGCCCCTTGCTGGTGAGGAAAAGATTGGCATTTTATAATTCTTAAAACTTCCCCATTGCCAATTTAAAAAAAAGGAAGTGTAACCCCTCTTCACGTTAGATCTAATCCTGTACTCCCTAGGCTAATAGGAACCACGCGGCTGGGTGGTACCCAGCCTGCTGGAGTCAAAAGCCTGTTGCACATGTAGAACCTCAAATCTTCTCACAGTAGCTGGCCAGTGAAATAAAAACTTCACCAGGATAAAGACCACCCATCTGTCTTATTGTTACAGTTTGGATTTGGAACGCCCTGCAGAAAAGCCCGTGTGCTGGCAATGCGGACATGTTCAGAGGTGAAATAACTGAATCAGGGCCCTGACCTCATCGGTGAATAAATCCATTGGTGGGGTAGTAATTTGAATGGACTTACTGGGTGGTCACTGGGGGTACGGCCTTGGGGACTGTACTGTCCCTGGCCCCTCCCTTGTGCTTCTCTCTCTCAGTCTCCCGGTTGCCATGAGCTGAGCAGCTCTCCGCTGCCGTGCCCTGCCGCCATGATGTTTCTGTCTTGCAGCCAACCAGCCATGGACTGAACCTCTGAAACCATGAACCAAATAAACCTCTTCTAAGTCGTTCTTGGTAAGTAATTTGGTCCCAGTGACAAAAAAGCTAACCAATACATTTATTCACCATTGTGTCCCCAGGGTCACCATGATACCTGACACACAGTAAGACGTTCCTGAGTGTGGGCTGACTGAGTGAGTGAGTGGATGAATGAATGGGTGCCCGAATGAGTGACACCTAAGATAGATGCAACCATGTGAGTCACTCTTTTGGACCAAGAGACTCTAGGAATGTCTGTTTTATGAGGAAGGTGGAGAATCAGGAGCAGGGCTTCAGGCCCATCGATTACCTATGGTTCTGTCTCAGAAACACTAGGCTTCCAAGTACCAGGCCAGTGTGACAGTGGCCGCCAAGCACTCCTCTCTAGCCAGGCCTGGCCACACACAGGGCTGTCAGAGGGTGCTGAGCTGGGAAAGCAGATAGGCTGCAGGGGCATGGCCTCAGAGGGATTCTCACCTAAGGCCTAGGGTCAGGCAGCTTGGCACAGGATCTCCACCAGGCTCCACCCCCACGATCTCTCTTCCAATGTGACCTTGACCTTCCCTTTGTTAAGGTTTCCACTTGAATTCTCCAGCTGTGCCCTTTTGGCTTCTCACTGACGCCTCAGTGCTGTGGGTCTTTCTCTCCATGGCCTCAGCCTCTCCTGGGGCTCCCCAGCCACCAGCACAATGCCTCGTCTGTAGTGAGTGCTCAGAGCCTGGGTTTGAGCACACGTGCTTTTGGAAGGCATTTCTGCAGCAAGCCCCCCCCCCCCCCAAGCTGTGGAGTCGCGCCATCTAAGCTGCCCCAGGCAGGGTCTTCAGGGCCTGCTGACAACTCAGGCTCTGCTGAGTGCTGGTGGTCGTCATGGGAGACCAGGGGCCTTTGCTTTCAGGAAGCTCTTGCTAGCCCACTTTCTCATCGCAAGTCCTGCCCAAGTTCCAGGGCCAGAACCCCTGGGCCATGCAGAGTGAAATCTCCCACTGACACCCCGAGGCTATCAAGTTGGTAGTTGAAGCACAGTCTCTAAGCCTTGGGTTGGAATCTCACCTCTTCCACTCATTACTGGGAAACTCTGATAAAATCCCCCAATTCTGTGTGCTTCGCTTTTCTCATCTGCAACTGAAAATTTTAAGTATCTGCCTTCTTCACTTGCCACGAGAACGAAATGACTCCACAAAAGAGGGTGCTTAGAACAGTGCCTGGCACGCGCAGTGTCCCCTATAGGTTCCAGGCATCCATGTCTGCCTGTGTCACCCCCACGATCATCGTGGAGG
The DNA here is from genome assembly GCA_004027655.1 of Graphiurus murinus. Lineage (NCBI taxonomy): Eukaryota > Metazoa > Chordata > Mammalia > Rodentia > Gliridae > Graphiurus > Graphiurus murinus. The sequence continues at coordinate 64,674 of PVLC010001262.1, read as the reverse complement.
TGGCCTCTGCCCACCTTTGTCCCCTTTCTTCCAGCTTCGGTTCTTCCCTAAAAGCTAGAGCTACCCCTGGCAGGACCAGCAGCTGAACCTGGCCAGAGGTCAGAGGTCAGGAAGAGAAGACTCTGTGGACTTCTGGAGTTTTAGTGGTGAGCCTGAAGGCAGGGGAAGAGAACAGGAAGGCCCAGAGGACCCCAAATCTCCCCTCCTGACTGTGCCTGCCACCCAGAGAGCCAGGTTATTACACACCCCTCCCTCCCCCACTGCCCCAGCCCTCTCTCCCACTCCCAGGTACTCTGCCCACCTTGAGTGTCCTGGGGGTCCAGGAGAGCTGAGAATTCCACCTGGAGCTTCCCATCCGGCAGCTGGCTAGAACATGGCTTTTAAAACAGGCGATTTGAATTTCACAGCAACCCCAATTACTTACCCCTGGCTCCATGAGATTATGAGGACTTTCCTCCCTTCAAAGGCGATTCCTGCTCCTCAGGGACTTCTTGAGTTTTTCCTCTCAACCTTGTTTCATTTTTAGTGTGCCATATATTTTGAAGACATAAAATTCACCATTTTTTTATACCTAGAACTGAATGCAAGGGTATTCTACCTCCGTGCTACCACTGCACCCTCCTCCCATCCCCAGCCCTTTTTATTTTAAATCAAGTCTTACTAAATTGATGAAGGTTTTGCTAAGTTGCTGAGGCTGGTCTCAAACCTGCGATCCTCCTGTGTCAGCCTCCCAAGTACTGAGATTATAGGTGTGTGCCACCATGCCTGGCCAAAATGCACCCTTTTAAACCACACAGTTCAATGTGCCCCTTTAAAGCACACCCTTTTTAGCTAGGCATGGTGACACATGCTTATAATCTCAGTACTTGGGAGGCTAAGGCAGGAGGATTGCAGGTTCCAGGACAGCCTCAGAAAATAGTGAGACTTTCATCAACCTAGAGAGACCCTGTTTCAAAATAAAAATAAAATAGGACTGGGGATGTAGATCGAAGGTAGAATGCCCCTGGATCCAACCCCTAGTGCCACAAAAAATAAAAATAAATCACACCCTTTTAAAGCACACAGTTAAGTGTTGGTAAGTACATTTACGATGTTACACAATCATTTATTGCCAAGGTGTATCTAGTTCCAGAACATTGTAGGCACCCCACAAGAGTCTTCATACACGTTGAGCAGTCACCTTCCAGTCCCCGTATATTAGTCCGCGAAGGCCACCATAACACGATAGCACGGCCTGAATGGCTTTAACAAGAGAAACTGATTTCTCTCCAAAAAACCTGCATTGTGGAGACCCCAGGCGCCTGCGGCCACGAATCCCTGTGTCTGTGGATTGGCCTAGCCTGGACATTTCAATCAGCAGAATCACACAGGATGAGCCTCTCCTCGTCTCAACCCCATGTGCCCCTTCTGACCATCTTACGGCACTTTGTGCTTCGTGTGGTCTACCAGGCTTTCTGTTTGCCTCCACCCCAGCTCTTGGCCCCTGTGTTTGGCAGTGAACCTCCTGGCCTTTAAATTCAATGACTTCACGAGCACCTGCTATGTGGTAGCTGCTTCACCTGGGTTTCCTCACTACATCCTCCTCCATATCCACAGGAGGGATTACTAGTCCCCTGGCTTAGTTCAGAAGGGCTGCATAATAAAGCACCAAGACTGTGTGGCTACAGAAATTCATTGCTTCACAGTTCTGAAAGCTGGAAGTCCAAGATCAGAGAAGGGCGGGTTCCTTCTGAGGCTGTGAGGGGCATCTGTCCCCTGCCTTCTCCCTGGGACCCCTATAATGTTCCTTGGCTTGTGGATACAGCTTCACATGGCATTATCCCTGTGTGTCTGTCTGTCTCTGTGTCTACATTTTCCCCTTTTTAGAAGGACACCAATCATATGACTTCATCTAAACTTGATCAATTGCAAAAACTCCATTTCCAGATAAGGTCACCTCCCCCAGTACCGGGGGTCATGACTTCAGTTTAATCTAGGGGGACATAGTTTGCCCTGCAGCATTCCTCCTTTACAGAGAAGCAGGGAAGTTTAGGGCGTCTTGCACCTTTATGAGACAGAGCTGAGTGTGTGTCACCACACGGAGAAGACACTGGTGTGTGGGGGTGGGGGAGGTGACAGCTTTCTTTCCTGCTGTAGGGACACTGCCCCTCCGCTGGCTCGGTGCCACCAGACTCCACTCCGCTTGCTCCAGCGTCATTAGTCCTGGCACATCAAGGTGACTTTACACCGTTTACAAGGGCCACTGAAGATACAGTCGTCCCCCGGCCCAGCCGTCTTATCAATTCATTTACCTTTCAGAGTTCCCTGATGCGGACTGCCAAGCGGGAGGGAGGGGCGGGCCAGGACCACAGCCAGGAAGCGCCTATATTCACTTTATCTGAAAAGAAAATCTATCTGTTTGGGGACAGACCTAAATACAACACAGAGTTGCGGCTAAGCCATTAATCACCTCCCGCTGGGACACCTGGACGGGGGCAGCCATCGTGGGCACACTGGCCTTAAACACAAGGGCAAGGCTGGGCTGGGGACTCCTGTGGCTCTTCCTTGCCAGGCAGCACTCTGCAGGCATGGCGGGTGGGGGTGACACGGCTCAGTGCGCCCCAAGAGGAGGTGCTTCCACTGAAGCCAACACCCACTGCCTGGCGGGCAGAATGCCTCTTGACCAGGAGAGCCATTTGCCAGGGACCCACCAGGCCCAGCAGTTTGACATCCACCTGCAGGTCCCTCAGGGAGGCCATGTTCTTTCTAGGGGTGGGGGTGGGGGTGGCAGAACAGATACCTGGGGTGGGGGGGACAGGACACCTAACACTTGGCCAAGTCAACAGCCAGGGGCCCCAAGCCCAGCCTCTCTCTTACCTTCCTACACACACACACACACACACACACACACACACACACACACATTGCTAGATGGTGTGGTAATTTTTTTGTGTGTTTATGTGTGGTACTGGGAATTGAACTCAAGGGCATTCTATCTCTGATCTACATCCCAACACTACTTTATTTTTTTATTTTGAAACAGGGCCTCAGTAAGTTGCTAAGGCTGGCCTCGAACCTGCAATCTTCCTGTCTCAGCCTCCTTGGGATTATACACTGGCTATCATATGGTAATTCTATTTTTAATTTTTTGAGGAACTGCCATACTATTTTCCACAGTGGTTTCCCCATTTTAAATTCTTATCAACACTGCACAAGGGCTCCAAATTTCTCCACACACTTATCAACACTTGTTATTATCGATTGTTGTTTGTTTTTATAGTAGTCATTCTAACCAATGTGAGTTGATGTCTCATTGTGGTTTTGATTTACATTTCTTTGATGATTAGTAATTTTGAGCATCTTTTCATATACTTGTTGGCTATTTGTATATCTCCTTTGGAGAAATGTCTATTCAAATACTTAACCAGGCAGTGGCACATGCCTATAATCCCAATACTTGAGAGGCTGAGACAGGACTGCAGGTTTGAGGCCAGCCTCAGCAACTTAGCAAGATTCTATTTCAAAATAAAGAATAAAAAAGGCTAGGGGTAGTACAGAGGTAGAATGTCCCTGCATTTTTTTGCAGAATGATAGAAGTTTTTTGTGCTAGAGTGAGAATTCTTTCCTTGTTCTGGATCCTAGAGGAAAGGTTTTCAGTTTTTCACCACTGACTTAGATGTTAGCTATGGGTAGAGATATTTTGAACCCTGGGATTCATTGAATTAATTTTCTTGTTTAAAACTCTCAGCCGGGTGTGGTGGTGCACGCCCAGTACTTGGGAGGCTGAGACAGGAGGATTGCAAGTTCATGGCCAGCCTCAGCTACTTAGTGAGGCCCTCCACAACTTATGAGACCCTGTCTAAAAAATAAGGAATAAAAAAAAAATAGGGCTGGGAGTATAGCTCAGAGGTAGAACGACCTTGCGTTCAACCACCAGTATCGCAATAAATAAATAAATAAATAAAACTCTCAAATGACTCTCCATTTTCCATGGGATAAAATCTAAGTCCTTTGCCTGGCTTTAGCCCATTTTTATACAGGTTGCCCTCTAACCTATAAGCCTGGCCACATTTCTCACTGTGTCCTGCCATGTGGAACTTTTCCTTCTGCAACAATGCATCCTCCTTCATCCCTCTGCCTGGCACTCCACTGGTCTCCAAACCCCAGCTCTGGTGTCACCTCCTCTGGAAGCCTTTCCTGACGTCAGCCACTCCTCCCTCTGTTCTCCTACAGGACATGCTGTGTGACACGCTCGGCTACAGCACTCGTCACACAGTATAACACATATTTGTTCCCAAGTTGGTCACCATCCCTGGGATTTAGCTTCTGGAAGCATGAGAATTTGCTTTTTGCATGTTTATATAAACTCTGCCCCAACCAATGCAAGCTACATTCTAGCTCCTGACATTTACATGAGGTGATGTATACATGTTTGTTGAATGAATGAGTAAGAGTGAGTGAATTAGAAAATGTAGGGTAAGTGGGTGCAGAGTGTAGTAAGAGATAAATAAAGGATGAGTGAGAAATAGTCCACAGGGTGTTGGAAGAGAGGATTGCACATTACACAACTGTAGGAGGGTGAGTGAGAAGCGGTGTTGCAGGATGAGAAGGTTGTGCACCGCACAGATCCAGGTGCACGGCTCTGGGAGGTGCCATTGATACCGCCACCGCTGCTGCTGGTCCCTAGGTTCTTCCTAGAAGGGTGCAGCTTAAAGCCTGGGTAGGCGTATGTAGCAGCCCTGTAGAAAGAACTAACTTAGGAAGGTATAGATGGATCATCTTCCAGAAAAAAACAAGAGAGCCAGTCGCCAGGTTATATCTGAGTTGGAAAGGACACCTAGAAGAGAATTAGGGAAAGGAGTGTGAGCTGGTCTGGAGGACTCAGCTGTTTTCTGCGCTACAGTCTCCTCAGGTCCTCCTGGCTGGCCGGCCTGCGCACAGGAGAGGTGGAACGTCCAGCTGGCTTCCCAGCTTCCCTCACAATTGGAGGACTCCATGTGTCCCATTGGGACAGTAACACTTAACGGGTAGCCCTCTGGGGGAGAAAAGGGAGGGCATTTGGGCAACATTTTCCTCCGTGGTGAAAAGAGAGAGACAGGAAGAAAAAGCCACAGAAGCCATCTTGCAATGATGAAAAAGAAACTAAGAGAAGAAAAGCCAATGTGCAGAAGCCTGCAGGGCACAAGAATGGAAGAGGCCTGAGCCCTTGAGGCACTGGAGACTCCCAGATCCACGGCCAGGCCTGGTCACAGGAGATGACGCATGGTTTCATTGTTTGTGTCGCTATTACCTTTCTGTCACTTGCATCCCAATGCTAGATCTGACACTGCAATGTGTGGTGGGGGTGGGGAGTCGGACAATTGATATAAACTCACAGAAAGGCCCTGAGACCTCTTAGGTTGAGAATCTCCAAAACATCGGTGGCAGAGTGTTAACAGTGGGATCCCACCTTCTACTTTCACTTCCTCTGACCCCGCTATGATAAGTTAGCCCATCTGCCCATAGCCCCAAGCTCCACCTCTAAAACAAGTTGTTAGTCTTTGAGTCAGAAAAGAGCCTGCCTCTTTTTGCAGTACTTTATAAAATGAGTTCCTACTAGTTAAGTCACAGTAGCCCCAGGCAGTAGATGAGGGGCAGGAGGGAGAAACAGCAGATGGACCAGTGATGGTCATGAAGAATGTCCTCCTGAGAAATCTGCTGGGCTGCAGCTTCTTGGGGCTCCTCTTGCCCCTGAGTGCTCGCTAGGTACTAGGCGTTGGCCTAAACCCCATTGACTCAGTCAATGAAGAGAAGGTGCCAGTAGCACTGGTCAGAAAAGGAGGCCCCGCGATATTCTCACCTTAACAGAGGGGGAGCAAAGCTGAGTATGAACCCGGTCCATCCGGCTCCAGAGCCACTTTCCCCTACAACCTGCTCGCGATGGTGCCAACTCTTTGCTGCAAAAAGAGGGGGAAAAAGAAGAGTGGCTTAATGGTTTTGAACCCGAGTCCCCTTCAGGAAGCAGCCTAAAGCCTGGGAAGGGCTAATGGCCCCCATCTGGGACTCCTTTTCTATAAGGACTCTGTGTCCTTCTGTTGACTGACTCACAGATACACAGTTTTCTGACTGGGCTTCTCCCCTGGCACTGACACGGGGCAGGCTGGGGTCACCATTGCCACCATGAGGACCACACGAGACCTGCTTAATAAATAACCTGGAACTCCATAATCTTTCCCCGTAGGTTGCTTGGTATTTGCCTTCAGTAAATTCAGAGGTAATTAAATTACCATACAACCAGCCTGCAGGTCTCTGGAAAAGACCCGATCTAAAGCGAAGCTTTACTAATTCAGACAGATAGAGAGAAGGATGGGGAAAACCGGGAGCAATGGTGGCTTTCCTTTGAAAAGAAACACATTTTTTACATTTCTGGTACTTAGAGTAAATCACACTGAACATTAATAGCAGCCAAATGGAGTTCTTGCTGAGTTTGTGTGAATGAATAAATAAAACTAATTTAATTAGCATAGCCCTTGTATACAAATATTTTCTGTTAATACTCTTTTGAAAGCTTGTTGTTTGAAGGTTAAACATTCATTCATACTTCTGACAGGCATCCCGGAGAATCATCATTGAGAATCGACTCTATGTTCCTTTATGTTCCCTACTAGAAGCTGAGGATAAAGAGATAAACAAGGCTGGATGTGGTGGTACATGCTTGTAGTTCCAGTACTTGGGAGACTGAGACAGGAGGATGGTAGGTCTGCAGCCAGCCTCAGCTACTTAGTGAGGCCCTCCACAACTTAGTGAGACTGTGTTTCAAAAAATAAATAATAAAAAATAGGGGTGTAGCTTGAAGGTAGAATGCCCTTGGTTCAATCTCCAGTTCCACAAAAAAACAAAAACAAGATTCAGGCAATGCCTGGAAGAGTCTGCCAACTAAGACAAGATATATATGCAAACAAATAAACTAAGATACACTATGCGAACATTTATTAGTCATGTATAGACAGTGTACTGTCTAACCACAAGTATGGAACAATTGACTCTCGCTGAGAGGAGGTAAAGGAAGCCTTCACCAGCAAGGTGATCTTTGAGCTGGGTTTTGAGGGATGAATAAGAGTCGATGAGAAAGAGAAAAGGAGAAAGCCAAGGGTGGCCACAAGACAAGGACCAGAGAGTCATTTGGGGGACCAGCAATGGCGCTCCAAGGTGGTCACTCATCATTCACAAGAGCTATGGCTCATGTGTTATAAATTGTGAATTAGTGTATAAAAATTTTGAATTACCTGATTTAATGCAGGGAACATATTAGGTTCAGAAACAAGTTTAATTCAGAAAAGTGCAAAAGGTAAAGAAAACAACATATTTTCCACCAAAATGAACAAATGCTAGCCTTATGTCATCAGCTACGGACTCTTTATTTTTATTTATTTATTTATTTTGTGGTACTGAGGATGGAACCCAGGCACCTTCTACCTCTGGGCCACACTCCCAGACCTCTTTTATATTTTATTTGGAAACAGGGTCTCACTAAGTTTCTGAGAGCCTCACTAAGTTGCTGAGGCTGGCTTCGATCCTGCGATCCTCCTGTCTCAGCCTCCCAAGTACTGGGATTACAAGTATGTGCCACCATGCCCAGCTTGGAGTCATTTTTTTTTTTTTTTTTAAAGGAAATGAAACGTCCCATCATGAAGTCCCTGCCATGGCTTATCTGGTGTCCTCTCAGTCCACCAACAGCTCCTCCCTGCTGCTCTCTCCAGGGCCTGCCTTACCTGCTTTCCTTCCGGAGCCAGGGCCTCTGCCTACTCCCCTGACAGCACCTCCCACTGGGCGAGGTCACCTGTTGATTTATCCCCCACTGTAAGGCCCTCTCCTCCAACGAGACACCCAGAACATCCTCTGCACCATGGACCCTCCATGCCTACTGTGCTGTAGGGGCTTCTAAATATTTGTAGAAGGAAGGGAGGGAGAGAGAGAAGGAAGGAAAGAAGGAGGACTTATCAGTTAGTTTGAGCTCCAATCCCCAAATGAAGGGCCTCCACAGAAGAAGGAGCAGCAATTCAGTTTCATTTGTTTTCTGTGGTACTGACTGAGAATTGAACACAGGAGCTTTTTACCTCTGAGCTACACCCCCACCCCTATTTCACTTTCTATTTTGAAACAGGGTCTCACTAAGTTGCTGAGTGTCTCGCCAAGTTGCTGAGGCTGGCCGTGAACCGGCAATCCTACTGTCTCAGCCTCTCAAGTACTGGAATTACAGGCATGCACCACCATGCCCAGCTAGCAATTTAGTTTAATTCTGCAGGCTCTCATCCTCAAGGAATAGTTAACTGAGATTGCTCCTGGGTTGGTCCTGGGTGAGTTGGTCGGGCTTCTGTGGCTAGAGTCAAGGGTGCCACAGACCCTGTGAGCCAGCCTGGAGCGCAGGGGCTCAACTTGTGTGAGTTTGGTGTGGGCCTGGATCTGCACACTGTGGCCAAGGAGCAAGGTGAAAATGTTACAGGCAGATCAAAGAAATTGACATTCAGGAAAGGTGACCAGTTACACATTAAGCCATGGAATGGGAGAGGGCAGAGCCTCCCGGCAGCATATCCCTAAAGCCCTGCCTTCGTGCCAGCAGGGAGAGGAAAGTCTCCCCTTCCAGACGTTCCCAGTTCCTTGCCATGTACTTCCAGGAGGCTTTGAGTCAGGGTGAGGACTTGGTAGAAAGTTAGTGAAGAAGAGCCAACCCCGGCCCATTACCCTGGCTAACTCTTTCCTTGACCAGCCTGCCGGTACTGTTCATTGAACAAATGTTCATTTAAAAGCCTGGCACAGTGGTGCAGGCCTGTAATCCTAGTACTTGGGAGCCTGAGACAGGAGGATTGCAGGTTCAGGGCCAGCCTCAGCAACTTAGCAAGACTCTGTTTTAAAATAAGAAAATAAAAGGGCTGGGGGTATAGTTCAGAGGTAGAGTACTCCTGTGTTCAATCCCCAATGCCCTCTCCCCAGGCCCCAAATGTGTATTGAGCACACGTGCTATGAGCCAGGAGATGGGCTCAGGACCAGGGATATAGAGATGAACAAACCATTATCACTGTTCTTAACAGGGCAAACATATAAACAGACAAAATATAACAATATAGAGCCAGGTGTGGGGGCACACATTTGTAATCCCAGTACTTAGGAAACTGAGACCGGAGGATCACAGGTTTAAGGCCAGCCTCAGCAACTTAGCTAGACTCTATTTTTTAAAAAAATTTTTTTCAGCCAGGTGTGGTGACACACACTTGTAACTCCAGTACTTGGGAGGCTGAGACAGGAGGACCAAAGTTCAAGGACAGCTTCAGCAAATAGTGAGACTCTCATCAACCTAGCAAGACCCTGTTTCAAAATAAAAATAAAATAGGGCTGGGGGTATAGCTTGGAGGTAGAATGGCCCTGGGTTCAATCCCCCCCCATATATAATTACTATATAAACACTATATAATAAATACTGAGGCAGAAGGGGAGACCAAGTGGCTTGGGTGATCAGATCAAAAAGATTTATGAGGAGGTGGGGTGTTTGAGCTGGGCTTTGAAGGCTGAAGAGGAGATTGCCAGGCATGGAGGTTGGCGAGAATCATTTTCCAGATAAACAAAAAACACAAAAGGACTTGAGTTATCCAGAGAGGGAGGTGGGGTGCAGGAGCTGGCTCCTAGGCCTAAGATGCGCAGCCCGGCCTGGACCCTGCCTAGTGGGCTACCTCATGTCACTCAGAACGCAGCTCCATAGTCACCTCTCGGAGAGGCCTCCCCTGACAGCCAACTGTTAGCATGTCTGTAATTCACCTCGAGATACCTCCGCCTGTGCGTTTGATGTCATTTGTACGCCTCTGAGGTCAGCTGCAATCCAGGGGCTGCTGGTTTTTCAGCCAAGAGTACAGTATAGAGCTGGGATGGCAGAGAGTCTCCCATCTGTGGCTAGCTCCATGAGCGACACGAGGCTGAGTAGCACGGCAGACGTCAGAAGTGGATTTGTGTTGGTAAATCAGTGGCCTGTTAGAAAGTGTGGAGATTTATGTAAGAGGGAGACACCACCAGGTCACCCCTCACCCACACCTGAGGTGCACAGGCAGCATCAGGATGGCCTGACCACGTCCCACTGGAGCACCTGTGTCCCCCCTCTTTTCTACCCAGCTTTTCCCCACCATCACTTAGCTGCGCCCAAAGGAGGCACAAGCAGGAGAGCTGCCCCCCCTCCCAGGGGCCATCCTAGAAAATGGGGGCGAGTCCTTGGATAAGTGTCCAGTCTCTGTCCTTTGGTGGAATGATGCTGAGACATCAGAGGGTCCTGGATGGGGTAGGCCCAGTGCCCACTGCAGATCCCCTCCCCCCCCCCACACACACCCTTGGCTGTCTTTTCTCTCTTCCCTGCTGTGTTTTCTCTGGCCTTCGCTTCCTGAAGTTGTCTCCCAAATAAAATAGCTTACTGAAGGGCTTGTCTCAGGATCTGCTTACGGGGAAGCCCATCTAGCATAGTACCTGGGAGAGCTAAAAGTCTTGAAAACCCGACAGCTGAAAACCCTGGGAAATTCTGGTTGCCCGGGGGCAATAGGGTAATAGGAATCCTGCCCTAGAATCTTGGTGTTTGCCTGATTGAGCCCTTCATTCGAGGAGTCCTGGGAGCACCTAAAGACAGCTGGGACTTCCTGGAGTCTGAGGGACAGGTGGTGTTAATTGTTCTTGCACTTGCAGGGCATGGTTGGATTTGGCTCCAGAGCCAAAATGTACTGATCTCTGGCCTAGACTCATCAAAGGGTACTCTTAAGATGGGCACATCTTATTACTAGTAAATTCTACCTTGATAAAGTTGACAAAAACAGCACAAATAAAAAATAATATGTATATATTTTGGAAATTTATGTATAGAAAATGGACAAATCACATGTAGAGAGCTTGACAAATTTTAAATTTAGCTATTCTGGTAGGTATGGAATAATATCTCATTGTGGGTAACTTATATTTTCCTGATAACAACTAATATTGAACATTGTGACATTGTGTGTGTATGTGTGTGTGTGTGTGTGTGTGTGTGTGTGTATTTCAGTTTTGTGGTGCTGGGGTCTGAACTTGGGGCACTCTACCACTGAGCTGCATCTCCAGCCCCTCCCTTTTAATAATTTCAAGACAGGGTCTTGCTGAGTTGCCATGGCTGGCTTCAAACTTCAATCCTCTTTAAGCTTCCTGTAGTATTAAACGTCTTCTTCTATGCTCATTGTCCATTTGTATTTTTTCTCTTGTAAAGTACCTATTTAAATCTTTTAAAATTTGGTTGGTCACATTCTTTTCTTACTGATTTCTATGAGTTCTTTATATATTCTGGATATAGCCTCTTTGTCAGCCACGAATATTATAAAATATATTCTAACATAAAGCCGCCTTTTCACTCTTTTAGCAGTATCTTTTGATAAGTAGAAATGCTCAATTTGTCTTTTTATTTTTTTTTCTTTTTGGAAACAGAGTTGTCTTGCTAAGTTGTGGAAGGCCTCACTAAGTTGCCAAGGCTGGTCATGAACCTGCAAACCTTCTGTCTCAGCCTCCCAAGTACTGGGATTGCAAGCATGTAATCCACGCCCAGCCTGAAACTCTCAAATTTAATGCCAATTTATCAAAAATTTCCCTAATAATTAGTGATGTTGAACATTTTTTATGTGTTTATTGACTATGTATCTTCTTTGGAGAAGTGTCTATTCAAGCCCTTTTCCCAGTTTTAAATTGGATTATTTTTTGTTGTTGAGTTTTAGTTCTTTATATATTCTGGATATGAATTCTTTATCAGATATACAATTGGGAAGTATTTTCAACTTAAAATTTTTTTTAAGTAAGATCTGTTTACCTAAGAATCTTCAAAGTTTTGTCCATGAATTGTATGTTTGTGTTAGGGAGGGAGGTGGGGGGGAGAGAGGTACTAAGGATTGAACTCAGGGGCATTTTACCTCCAAGCTATACCCCCAGCCTTTTGCATTTTTTATTTTGAAACAGGGTCTCACTAGGATGCAGAGAGTCTCACTAAGTTGCTGAGACTGGCCGTGAACCTGTGATCCTCCTGCCTCAGACTCCCAAGTACTGGGATTACAGGCGTGTGCCACGATACCCAGCTGTTCGTGATAGTCTATAAAAATGATAATAAAAACAAAAATAGCTAGAATTTATCAAACTCCAGAATTGTGCAGGCACTCTACATATATTATTTCACTTAATCTCAGCAGCCCTATGAGAGGCAGCTTTTATAGTGCCGATTCTTAAAACTCACATACAAGGACTCTGGGACTCTGTGAGAGGGTTAATAGTTTGGCTGAAGTTACAGTGTTAGCAATGGTGGATCTGGGATTTAAACTGGGATTCCCTGACTCTAAGATCCATCCTTTTTCTTCAGAAACCCTGTGGCTACTTTACATATGTTCCTCTTTCCCTGCCTCCTCCTGCCCTGACCTCAACATTCCCAACTTGATTCCCTAATTAACATTTTTAAGGTCCTACTGTGTGTGCCTGGCACCAGCTAGCACAAGTACCGTGCACAATAGGGAACTTGTGCACAGTATCTTACCTATTCTCTTAGAGACATAAGTACCTGCATACGCGCGCGCGCGCGCGCACACACACACACACACACACACACACACACACACACACACACTCTTCCTCCACAGAAGTCCCCATGACTGAGGCCAGGGCCAGCCCACTGTCAACGCTGCTGCAAAGACAGGTGCAAGCAGAGGAAGCCTCTATGCAGGCCACCTCCCCTCAGCCAGGCCGGGGCCCTGAGGCTTCAGGACATCACGCTCACTCAGCTCACCTGCCTGGTTGCTCACTGGAGAGGAGGTTGCAGATTTCCAGCTTTGGGTGAGCACTTTGGTCCTTTTCTCTGACTCTCGACAAATAAGCAAACTTGCACAAAGCAGCCGAGGCGAATCGCAGAGGACCCGTGTCTCACCGTGGGAAACCAGTGCTGTTATTTTTAGGTAACCCACTTGTCTGCCATCTCACCCCTCTGTGGATAGGCTCCTTCTGCCCGCACAGGACCTGCTCTGAGGAAGCAGGTTTTCCGGGACACTCTTTCATTCCCAGTCACTCTGCTGTATCTCCCCCCCCCCTCCCCCGGCATCCCCATGCCCTGGCCCTCCAGCCTGGATCTGGCTTCCAGAGGTCGGAGATCAACAGCAAAGTGCTTCAGCTCCCATCTCTGTCTGGCAGGAAAGAGCAGCACTTTCTGTGTGAAGCCTCCCCTAGTGCTGCACTGAAAAGGACCCTGGATATGAAGGTGAGAGCATATTGGGCATGCTGTCATCATTCCCTCTATTCAGCATGGGGCATTCAGACACCCTAGTCCTCCAGTGGGGTCTCTAGTATCAGCATTAAAAATTATGGAATCATTTAAAGGCAGCCTGCATAAGAACCAAAAAGAGTTAGTTGTTAAGGCATTTCCTCTGACTCCCCAAACATTCATGGGACCTTCATTACCAGGACCCTGGTACAATAACCCATGTGAGGGTCACAAAGGTGCATAGAATGCAGTCCCCAAGCTCGGCATGATGGCCCGCGCTTGTAATCCCAGACGATCCGGGTTTGAAGCCAGCCTCAGCTACCTAGTGAAGCACTCTGCAACTTAGTGAGACCCTGTTTCAAAATAAGGAATAAAAAATAGGGCTGGGGATGTAGCTCGGAGGTAAAATGCCCCTGAGTTCAATCCCCAGTACTGCAAAAAAAAAAAAAAAAAAAAGAATGCAGTCCCCAGCCTCAAGAAACCCAGAAGCTGGGGCACAGACTACTCAGGCTACGAAGAGCTACTTTAATAGAAGGATGAGCACCACAACAGAAAACTTTGAGGGTAGAAAAAACAAATACCACTGAAGAACAGAACTCACTAGAAGGGATGCTCACCATGATCGCAACAGAGCAGCTGTGGTCCAACTCTACAAGGAAAGGGTGGAGAGAGGAGGCTGGGCGGTCCAGGAGAAGACGGGGCTGGGGACCACTGTGCACACGCCAGCTGAGCCACCTGCCCGTCTCTGATGAAGACAAAGGTGGAGAAACAGATGCATTCCACACCGGCACAATGAAGACGGCTTCCTGGTGCTATCACTGAAATGGGCTGTACCTCTGTCCCTGGTGCGGCGTCTGTAAATAAGATGGGTGCTCATTGTTTGGACATGGTTCAAGGTCAGTCTGGTTTAAGACAAGGAACTTGATGATGGCCTCTGAGGGTCCTGGCCAGACCGAGGTCTCAGACCTCAGGGAAAATGGTGGTGCCCTGCGATACTGTGACACATTGAAGACTGTGCCTTAGAACTTCAGGGCAGAGATAGGAAACTCAGGCAAAGGAACAAGAAAGAAGAGACTCTGATGTAGATTGTCCCCTGGCAGTGATCAAGAGCAGAGACGGACTGGCAGATCTTGGGTTCAAAACAGCTTCACGGCTGGGTGCGGTGGTGCACACCTGAAATCCCTGGCAGAAGGATTAGGAATTCGAGGTCAGCCCAGACAATTTAGTGAGACCCTGTCTTAAAATAAAATAAAAAGGGCTGGGGATGTAGCTTGGTGGTAGAGTGCTTGCCTAGTGCGCACAAAGTCCTAGGTTCAATCCCCAGTGCTGCCAAAGACAGCAAGAAAACCCCTCAGCTTCACAACTTCTTATTTGCTGTGTGACCATGAGCAAGTTAATAAACTTCCCTGGACTCTGGTTTCCTCATTTTAAAAATAAAAATAAAGAGCTAAACTGCTTTCTCCATAGTTGTGAGAATACATGTGGTATCTATTAATCGCCTGACTTCCTTTCTCACACTTGTTGTGTGAATGAATGAATGAATGAATGAATTGCCTAGGAAGCCAGTTCCTGACGCATAGTAAACAACCACTACTATTATTAAGATCATCCACATCCCTATCCCATCCACACCCTCCCGCTCAAGGTTTCCTGGTGATAGCACTGTACATGGTTTTAGATCATTTTGGGAAAACAATGAAATACAAGCACTGGCCATGTCTTAGTCACAGGCTGGCTACTAACCCGCACAGGTCTCTCCCACCATCTCCCCTGTGAACTGTGGATCCAGTTCTTCCTAATCCCAGCCAACCCTGGTCTGCTCCTCTCCCTCTCTCTCTCTCTCTCTCTCTCTCTCTCTCTCTCTCTCTCCTCTCCCCTCCTCCCCCTTTTATTCTTTTATTTTGGTCTAGGAGCATGTCCCCAGCATGTCAACAGCAGTGGGAAGTAACCTAATTAGTAGTTATTTGATAGACGGCCCACCCTCGTGTCCCACTAGCAACCAGCAGCCTTTTTCTGCAGACAGGAAAATATTTCCTTGCTAATTAATCTGAGCACAGGGATTTGAGTTTGGACCAAGGCAGGGAAATCCATCTCCAAGAGTCTTGCTCAATTGCATCTGTTTCTCCTGCAATCATTTCCTTCCCCCAGACTCCCCCTGCCCCAACCCACCCTCTCGGATCTCATCTTCTGCCTGTATTAAAGCTGGTTACCCTGCTGACTTAACGCACACCCCGTGGCCCCTCTTAGGAAGAGCTGCCCTCGGAGGACGCACATCGGGCTGCCTTTCCTCCAGCACCAGGTGCTGCCCAAGGATAGCGAGTGCGGGCTCCTCGGCTCGTGGTGTGAGTGCACCAATGGCCTCATCTGTTCTGCCCCCAGGTCCCATCAGGATCGCACACACCTCACCACGGTGCCCCCTGCCCCCGCGCTCCACACTCCAAACAAATACAGACATCTCACTGCCGCTTTTAAATAAGGTTCAGCGTCTGTCCCTAGGCCCTGCCCCGGTCCTCTGTAGAATCATGTATTTGCAACCAACGCGCTTCCTAGGAAAGGGGCAGCAAGCTGCGCACATTACTCCACGTGACTTTCCTCCCTGCTAGCTTCTCTCAGGTCCTGCTGATGTCACTGGACACACACTGTCCACTGGTGATCAGAACAGGGACTTGGGTGTCCACAGGCGTCTGCAGAGGGGAGGAAGGTTGTCACAGTAAGGTGGCGATGTGGTCAGTTTTGTTGGAGGAGCTTGAGCTCAGTGGGAAGGAAGCTACCTGGCCAGTATTCACTAATTAGGTACACAGGAAGAGAGAGGCAGAGAGAGAGAGAGAGAGAGAGAGAGAGAGAGAGAGAGAGAGAGAGAGAGGAGAGGGATACTGTAAGGCAGAATGTAGAAGATGGTCTTCTGCTTTTGTTTGCACAGCACACTTTTTTTCTGGTAACTTCTCCCCAGTTCTGCTTTGGGAGCCGCCCCACACCCATCACTTGCAGCCTGGGTGGTACTGTCAATCACACAGCAAGTTAGGCCAATCACACACTCTCTCCTTGGGTGGCGAGTCTTGAGCTGGGTACCCCCGAGGCTGAAAGCAGCCAAGCACATCGGATCTTCAGCTGCCCTGGCTCCTGGCCTGTCTGAGACTTGGCCTCTCCTGTGAGCGCCTCCATCCTTCCAATACATGCCAGCTTTGTCTATGGCGGCTCAGTCAGTTTCTGTTGCTAACAACCAGATGGCTACGGAGCTGGTGACACGATGCCCTGGGGAGTCTAACCCTCCCTTACCAGCCTCTCCCTTCTATCTCCCACGACCAGGTTTGTGGGAATTTTCTGTATTTAGAGTTGGGCAACTTTTTTTTTTTTTTGGTACTGGAGATTGAACCCACTGTCACCTCTGATCTACATCCTCAGCCTCCTCCCCCTTTTTTTTTAAATTTTGAAACAGAATATCGCTAAATTGCTGAAGCTGGTCTTGAACCTGCAGTCTTGTCTCAGGCTCCCAAGTACTGGGACTGAGCAACTTTAAAGTGAGGCTGCTACGTAAGGGCAGAAGGTTGTGTTCTTTCCTTATTACATCCTTGGGTCTCGACCTTCTCCAACCATTTCTCAGAAATGTTGTCCACTTCCCCTGGGAGGGGAGCCACCCCAACAGGAGCTGCTCTTTGTCGCTGGCTTTGTCCTTTCTGTTCTGAAGCAATGCCCCCCATCTGAGGCCATCGTTCTGGAGTGGTGGGCCAGGCCTTCACCAGATGGTCAATGATGCTCATGTCCCCCCACCTGGACAACTGGGATGGAAAAGGGCCTGGGACCTGTGGTGGACCTGGGTCCTGCTGGATAGAGCACGTCTTCAGTAGTTACATCAGTGTAAGCTGGAGGGAGGCCAGCCACTGTATCTCCTGGCCCATTGGAGCAGGCATACACATTGCTCCCCAAAAGGTATTGATGCAGGAGGGGTGACAACACAGTCTAAACTCAACTTGAGAAATGTAATGTTTTCTCAAGTATCAGTGAGTATTACCCCTCAGCCAAGAGGGTGCTTTTGACTATTTGTACGTAGCATTTGTTTTCCTTTCTGTCCCATATGGATGCTACTTAGTGGGCCATGGACTCTACTAGATTCTAAAGGTTCCACAGACTCTTTCTGGAGAGAGTGCAAGTAAGAACTTAAAACATGCTTAGGAAGAGAATGTAGTCAATACATGTTAGCAATTAGAGGAGAAATACCAGAGAACAGTTTCGAGGTCCTACCACACATTGAACTGGGGACCTGCCTGTTTTGCTGCTGCAGAAGACATTCTGGAACCATGGAGGAGAGGAGAAGAGGTGGAGGAGAGGGGAGAAGGAGGAGGCTGCAGGTGGACAGGCCATCAGGATGCATCGTGCCGTGTGGGAGATGAGTCTAGCAAGCTAGCGTTGCTCCAGAAGCCCAGGTCATTGTCTCCTCCTGGGGCCAGGGTTCAGGTTTTTGTCGTTGGTAGCATCGACACGTACTGACACTTTCCTGTGTGCTAAGAATTGTGCAAAGTGACCTACTTGCATGATCCCACACCACATCCCTGTAAGGTGGGGGCCATTACTACCCCCAATTTATTAACGTTGTTTTGTTTCTGTGGTACTGGAGATTGAACCCAGGGGCATTCTACCTCCGAGCTACACCCTCAGCCCTACTTTTTATTCTTTATTTGGAAACAGGGTCTCACTAAGTTGTGGAGTGCCTCACTAGGTAGCTGAGGCTGGCTGCGAACCTGCCATCTTCCTATCTCAGCCTCCCAAGGACTGGGTCACAAGCATGTGCCACCACGCTCAGCTGCTACCCCCAATGTATAGATTGTACATATTCCAACAGGGGGGATTATAAATTAGAGATTTACAGATTGAAAATGGAAGCTCTAAGAGATTAAAGAAATTTGCCTGGGGTCACAGAGCTTTCATCAAGTGACAGAATGAGGAATCAATTTGAGGTTCTGTCTGACTCAGAGCTCAACCTTATATCCACTGGGCAAAATGCAGGATCTGGGCTGAGAAGAGAATAGAGAGGGCACCAGTGGCATCTCCATTCACTCACACTTCACCGCCTGCTCTCCCTCTCCTCGCTTGACAAGGTTTCTCCAGATCTGCTTTGCTGCTGTCCATCCTCCCTGTCCCCACCCATAACCCAATGTGGGCCTTGATATGGTCTAGGTTCCAGACCTCCTGACTCGCCCTCCTAGGCCCCTTACACCAGTCTGTCCATCATGGTTTGTGCCTCCACCAAATCCCTTTTGAAACTCTAAAGCCGGGCATGGTGGCACATGCCTGTAATCCCAGTACTTGAGAGGCTAAGACAGGAAGATCACAGGTACAAGGTCAGCCTCAGCAAGTAGTGAGACACTCATCAACCTAGTAAGACCCTGTTTCAAAATAAAAATAGGGCAGGGGATGTAGCTCAGAGGTAGAATGCCCCTGGGTTCAATTCAATTCCTAGTAACACAAAAAGAAGGAAGGAAGGAAGGAAGGAAGGAAGGAAGGAAGGAAGGAAGGAAGGAAGGAAGGAAGGAAGGAAGGAAGGAAGGAAGGGAAACCCTAATCCTCATTGTCTTTGGAGGTAGGTAAATCATGAGCATGGAGCCCTATGAGGGATTGGTACTGTGTCTTTAGAAGAGGTACACTAGAGTTCTCATCTCTCTCTCTCCATCTCTCTCCCCATCCCCTCTTTCTGAGGCAGGAGAACCATGAGTTTCAGCCCTATCTGTCTAACACAGAAGACGATCTCAAAAAACAACAATAAGCAGGGTGCACACCTGTAATCCCAGTAGGTGGGAGGCTGAGACAGGAGGATTGCAGGTTCAAGACCAACCTTAGCAACTTAGCAAAGCCCTCAGCAACTTAGTGAGACCCTGTTTCAAAATAAAGAATAAAACAAGCTGGAAGTGTCATTCAGAGGTATGCCCCAAGTTCCATCCCCAGTACCAGATGATAGATAGATAGATAGATTTTCCAGAAATAGCTGTGGGAAATAACTGTTTGTGTCTAAGCTCCTGGCCTGTGGTATTGTCTGTGGCGTCTGGCCTGAGCTGACTCAAACAGCGTCCCAGTACCAAGCCTGACACCACTATTCAGCCCTGGCCCGCTCTTTTAGGTTTCTTCTAGTTGTCAAATCTGACCCCACCTGCTTTCCAAAGTCACCTTTCTTCTCTACCTTCACATGAAACCTCTTTCTTCAGATTATATTAATCTACCTTGAGCTTGCAAGCTGGCCTCGCTGACCCCCAATCCTCAAACAGCATTAAGACCCACCCCAGCCCCCACTCTGCTCCTGGGTTCCGTGGCCTGCACTCCCATGCCACCCCAAAGAGGTGTCCAGGGTCCTGACAAGCAGCCCTCGGAGAGGAGAGAAGATCCCCTGCCCCATAGCCAGGCTGGGAGAGAAGGCCGGAGGCCCAGAGGAGAGACAAGAGAATGATGGAGACCCGAGGGGTAGATGCGAGGGGACAGAGCGGCTCCAGGGGGGCTATAAATTCCCTTCTAATTCCAAATAATTCCGATTACACGGATGAGTAGTTTTCAATCAGGAAGATAATCTCAGAGATAGATGGCAGGATAATTGTTCGTAGCGCCGACGTAAATATTGTGTCGTTTCTATTAATCTCTGTGAATCGGCTGTCAGAGGTGTCACTCATTCATCACAACAAATTAAAAATAAAATTTTAAGAGAGAAAGTGCTGGCTGGGGGAGGGGCAGAAGAGGCTGGAGATGCTCCGGGAACTGTGAACGAGAGGGAGAGGTGTCGCCGGCAAGCTGTTGCCAGAAATAAATTTGGCTTCCCGGTTTAATATGTTTATTTATGAAAGCAAATGGTAAGGAGGACTGTAGATCTCTATTAACGTCCCTGTGGAGTGTGCACAGGAGTGAGCACAGGTGTGCACACACACTGATGCAGAATACAGGACCCAGCTAAAGGGCGTGGGCTCCCGCCCTGGGGTGTTACCGGCCCATAAAACATTTCGGGCCCATGTGGGCCGGAGCATCTGCATCCAGAGGCGGTTGCCCAAGTTCTGCACACCCCAAGCTCCACCAGCCACCTGGGGTGCTGGTGGGAGGTTCCAGGCCATGAGGCCTCTCTTCAAAGCCAAGATCTGTCAGTGAGAGAAGACGGCAGTTGTCTGCCATGTAGTGGCCAGGGTGAAGATTCTTTAAAGAAATACCCAAGCCAGGCATGCAAATCCCAGGACTGAAGAGGCTGAGACAGGAGGATTGCAGATTGGAGGCCAGACTTGGCAAATTAGTGAGACTTTGTTTAAAAAAAAAAAATGGGCGGGGGTATTGCTCAGAGGTAGAATGCCCCTGGGTTCAATCCCCAGTAACCCCCCCCCCCCGAAAAGAAATACCTGAATGGTAAAAATAAGAGCTCTTTTCCTTGTTTTCCTCTCATTTTAATTCCCCAGGCATGGCATCTTTCCATGAGAAGCCACACATTTCCCAGAATCCTCCCCTCCTCACAATGCCCCCTCCATGCCTGATACCCAAGGCAGCAGATGCATTAGATATTACTGGAATTTTTCTGCTTATGAGACATATTTTTCAGCATTACAGTGGGACAATCAGCTCTCTTCTTTGTATCCAGCAGTTGCCCTTTATCCTTGAGTGATACATTCCAAGATCCACAGTAGATGCCTGAAACTGCAGATAGTACAGTATCCTATATATATACAGAGAGAGCTTTTCACTTTTCACTTAAAGGAGGCATGTTTTGGGTTCTGTTTGGCATATCTGAATGGCCAACATCAGTATTCTTGTTCTTTGGGGCCAGGTAAAACAAAGGTTACTTGAACACCAATGCTACAATACCATGACAGTCCATCTGATAACTGAGATGGCTAATAAGTGCTACTAATGGGTGGGTAGCATATACAGTGCAGATATACTGAACGAAAGAATGATCCACATCTTGGGCAGAATGGAGCATGATGGCATGAGATTAGACCATGCTAACTGGGATGTTGTGCAATTTAAAACTTACGAATTGTTCACTTCTGAAATTTTCTATTTAATATTCTTGGACTGCAGTTGACTTTGGCAACAGAAACTGTGAAAAGCAAAACCTTGGATAAGTGGGGGACTAATCTATGCATTTATTTACAATAATCATGTACTCACACCTATTTCCAAAACAGCTTGGAGTGTACTTACCAAATGCATGCGATGCCGGTGTATAAGGTGCTTGCTCCCCAGCACTGCGTCTGTTGTCTGGAATACAAAACGCATCCCATCTACACACATTTGTTGCATAAGTGAGTAAATGAGTGGATCAATGGATGGAAATCAGGGTGAAGCTAAAATGTGGGGGTATAATAAAGTCAGGAGTAAATTTAGAATCATAACAGAATTCCCACACAATTGCTTGAGATGGGTAAAAAGTTTGGAGTCAAGGTTCCTAGAGAAAAAGCAAAGCAGGAAATGCCCTTCCTTAAGAGATTCAGTGTTCCTAAGATTGCTCTCCTCGGCCATCCAACAGAAGCCCAGCTAAGGCCTGAGAGAGATTTCTCACCAGCCCTCACCAAGCGGGTGCCATGAGAAGATGCCAGTGCCGAGATCCTGTAGGTCTTTTTGTAACAGGGGCCCATTTTGAAGATTCCAACTCTAGCAGCAAACAGACGGCCTGTTTCAAAGCTGACATTCCCCCTCCTCCCCTCTTTAGGTCTTCCCCTTCTCCTTCTCCCCATATTAACGAATAACATGCTCTCACCGTTTTACTGCCCAAAGAAATGAAGAACAGGTGCCCATGTGTCTAAGAAAATCATTAAGGACAAGGCAAACAGGAATCATGTCTTTCTAATAAAGACACTTGCGTGACTCTGAAGAACTAGCTCTTAAAAGGGGCATTCCTTCCTCTGCTTGGGGAAGAATTGGGTTGTTGTTGTTTGTTTGTTTTTCCTGAACATATGTTCGTTAATTTTTCCAATTTGTTAGCAAATCAATAACATTTCTTTTTCCCTCTTCCCAAAGCCTTGTTCTGATTACTTGATTTGGTAAATTGGGGCAAGTACCAAAATTTCAGTTTCATTTTCTCTAGGTTGTGCTGGTTTCCTCAGAGAGGAATCTCCTACTCTTAAACGAGTTATAAAATTCTGACTGCCAGAGGGTGAAAAGCCAAGTGGGGAAGGGGTAGAGGGCAGCAATTTTCAGAGTAGAAATTTACACTCAGTGCTTCTATCTACAATACAGGATTCCTCCCTTCAGCTGTATGGAGAACAAAGAATCCAAAGCCTGGCTCAGTTTCTCTATGAATAACCCTCGTTCTCTTTGCTGGCATTGGGAGAGAAAAGTCAGTTGCCCATTGCAAGGGCTGGGGTGATGGTGGGGTAGTATGGGGTTGACTAATGGCTACTTTTCCAAATTTAAACCAGTCTTCTGGTTTTAGTCCCATCTACCCTCTCGTTTTCAATGGTACCCGACGTTCCTGACATTTCAGCCTTTCTGGGGGTCCTTGCATGCTCCTGGGCTCTTCTTTCACCCTCATGCCCTTTCCTCCTCCAACTCTTGGCTTCAGCTCCAGTTTTCCCTGGTCTGTTAGGTCAGAAGCCACTTGCTCATTTTGCTTTTCAATTTCCAGTCTTCAATTGCTTTCTTGTCTGCTTCATTTTCTCTATCCTTACAAGGCCTGTGACTTTTGAAAATCTATTTACCATATTTTAGCTGGTTTGGGGGAAGGGATGATAATAAATGGGTGTGTTTTAGATGGTTCTATTTAATTTTGTGTTTTAATAGCCTTTTTATAACATGCTATGAAGCCAGGTATGGTGACACATGCCTGTAATCCCAGTACTTGGGAAGTTGAGATAGGAGGTTCAAAACCAGCCTCAGGAACTTAGTGAGACCGTGTTTCAAAATAAAAAATTAAATAGGGCTGGGGGTATAGCTCAGAGGTAGAACACCCCTGGGTTCAATCCCTAGTAACACAATCACACACAGACACACACACATGCTCATAAATTTCCTGCCACCAGTGTGGTAGAGGCAATACTGTGGGTGTACCATCTTGTTTTCTCTTCTTAGGCACTCAGGGAACTGCATTTCCCAGGATCCCTTGCAGGTAGGTTGAGCTCACATAGATATATTATCACAAATGGGGATGTGTCCATGAGTTCTGCTCACTCACCACACCTTCTCCTCTTCCCAAATGCAAGAATAAAATTCAGACGTAGCTGCGGTGCCGGGTGGAAGCAGCCTGGATCCCCCTGTTCCCTTTGGAGGAGAACAACCTGGCCTGTATTGTACTGAGAAGTGAACAGAGTCAAGCTTTACTAACTCCTGAGAATTGGTTTGTTGTTGTGCCACATCCTGGCTCAGCCTGACTAATACAACTGCTTTACTTCAGTTAAAGCCATGAACATATTCCCAAAAGATACCTGTATCCTAGAGCTGAAGTCATACACAGTCAACACACACTGCTGCCCAGTGGTTCTGGCCTGACCCAGAGGTGGACTTTAGAATAGCTAGAGAAACTATCAGACTGTAAAGGCTCCACACCGTCCTCCACAGGAATTGCTTTTAGAAATCAAATATTTATGTGCTGGCCAGTAAAATTTTTGAGGTTATATTCCTTAGCAAGAATTTGTCATTATAGATACTGTGTTTTCATTAAGTGTAGCAACATCTGCTTTGAAAATGAGCCAGATGAGAAATGGAATTAACATGCTCTTAGGGAAATGAGGTTGCTAGCCATTTCTCTGCTCAAATGGAAGGAAAGCTTTAAGGCTTCTAGGAAATAGTAGACTGAGGGAGTCCATCAAGCAGGGACAAGGTGTTCCACAAACAACAGTTCTAGAATCTCCCCAAAACTGGCACAGGAGAGGTGAAGGCTCCAAGACGGATGGCCATGGTGGACATCTGTGATTTATCTGCTCATCGATCTTCTTCTAGTAAGAATTCCTTGAATTTCTTTTAGGGATTTCCCCTCCTCTATCAGTGTGGGTTAAGTAAGGGGGATCTCCACTTCCCACAGAACATGTGAGCCTGGCCTGGCCAATCAGCTTGCTGCTTTGCCTAGGCCATGGTGATTGGCTCAGAAGAAGCAGGACAGGTAAGTAAATACTCAATGAGAGTAACCCCAGGGATGAAACAAATGGGAAAACAAATGGGATTGTTTTGTTTTGTTTTGTGGCATTAGGGATTGAACCCAGGGACATTCTACCTCCAAGCTACACCCCCAGCCCTATTTTATTTTTATTTTGAAACAGGGTCTCACTAGGTTGATGAAAGTCTCACTATTTGCTAAGGCTGTCCTTGAACCTGTGATCCTCCTGTTTCAGCCTCCCAAGTACTGGGATTACAAGTGTGTGCCACCATCCTGGGCTTTCTCTAGGGCTATTAAGCTGAGTGAATGTGAACCTGAAGCTTCTGGAAACCCCGGTGTCAGCACAGGGAGCAATCTCCTGGGGCCTGGTACTAATTCATAAGAAAGCAGAGATGAGAGAAAGATTTAGCCCACCTGGGCTCACTGTAAATTCCAAACACATCTCTGGATTCATAAATAAAAATGAAGATCTAGAATAGGAAGGGAGAAATTAGGACCGCTAGACAACACTTGGACCCCAAAGGTTTCCCTCGCTTTTCTGCAGCTGAATTCCGCGCCTCTGGATCTGATCATCTAGAGACCTGCACTGCATTACGCCTCTGGCCTGTAAGGTTTCACTGGTCTGTTTCAGTCAGGCTTGGCATTCAGAGAGAACACTCAGGAATCTATCATGGAAGCAAGACAACCACCGAGTACCGAGAAAGAAGGCGAAGTCTCAAAAGCCCCCAAACCCCACATTGTAAGTTCATTGCTACCCAAGATCCTTGTGCCCTCACTTGATCTCTAAATTACTTCTGGTTTGTTTTGTTTTGTTTTGTTTAAATCAGGAGTAAACCAGGTGGCGCACACTTGTAATCCCAGTACTTGGGAGGCTGAGACAGGAGGATCTCAGGTTCACAGCCAGCCTAAGCTACTTAGGAAGGCCCTGTTTCAAAATAAAGAATAAAAATAGGGCTGGAGGTGTATCTTGGAGGTAGAATGCCCCTGGGTTCAATCCCCAGTTCCTAAATAAATAAATACATACATGAGGAGGAGTAGCAACAACTGTCAACTGCTATCGTTGACTTTGATGGACTGCTTCTCTTCCCTACCCGGGGAATATTATGGTTTCTGCTGGGTGAGATATTGGGTCCCTGGGATCACTCACCCTTCCTTTTTTTTTTTTTTTTTTTTTTTCAGTACTAGGGATTGAACCCAGGGGCATTCTATCTCTAAGCTACAGCCCAAGTTCTATTTTTTATTCTTTATTTTTCAAAACAGAGTCTCACTAAGTTGCAGAGATCCTCACTAAATAGCTGAGGCTGGCTGTGAACACGGATCCTCCTGTCTCAGCCTCCCAAGTACTAGGATTACAAGCGTGCATCACCACGCCCGGCTATCACCCAGCTTTCCAAAGGCACAGGAGGGAGAAGTGGGCTTCAGCTGGTGGCCTGTGGCTCTGGTTGCCTTCATCGGCCACCCTGTGCTCCTCGATGCTTCAGCACAGGTGCCACTTGTCCCCTGGCAGCGCAATGACTAGTTCCTCTCACCACCTCTCTTCCTCGCTGCCTTCCAAATGGAATCGACACCTTGAGGCTGGCCCAAACCCTTGCTGGTGGCGGGGGAGAACAGAGGGCTGACAGACGCCTGCTGTCAGGGGCTGTTGAAGCAGCGCTGACAGCAGCTGTCCCTTGGGTCTTGCTCAGGACCGGCGTGTGCTTCCTACACACGTGGCCAGCTCTCAATAGAGCCTTGAGGAGCAGCCCAGCACCTGTCACCATGGCCTCTGGACCCAGGGAGGACCCGGGGGTGCGAGCACTGGGAGACAACAGTGTGAGTGCCAGGGCAGGTCAGGGAGGGAGCCGCCTGCCTTCCCCTAGAGTGTAAGCTTCTGGAAGGTGGGACTGCATCTGCTTACCATCCACACAGGACCTGCACGGTGCTTGACACGGAGCTTAGAGGTGCCTGGTAAGCATCTGTGGGGCAAATGAGTGGCTCCCCAAATCCTAGCCTTGGGGAAGGGTTTCTTCAGAGCACATGAAGCAGGAAAGGCAGCGGGTGTGGTGGCACACGCCTGTGATCCCAGTACTTGGGAGGCTGAGACAGGAGGATCACAGGCTCAAGGCCAGTCTCAGCAATTTAGCAAGACCCCATTTCCAAATAAAAAGGGCTGGGAGTATAGCTTGAAAGTAGAATACCCCTGGGTTCAATCCCCAGTACCAAAACAAAACAAAACCAGGAAAGGCGGGTAAAAGGATCAGCTACTTCTGCCCATGTCCCAGGTGAAGACAGGGGCACAGCCTGGGCACCACGGAAATCCAGGCCTGTGCCGCTCCTGCCACTGTTTGCCTAGAGACAGGGCCATGGTGCCCCCCACCTCCCCATACACACTTCTGCCTCTCCCGAGTCCACCAGCCAGAGTACCGGCCCTGGAGCAGCCCCCAGGCCCCCTCCCACCATCAGGGAGGGTCTGCCTGCAGCACCTGCTCACTGAGGGCCACGGAGGCATGCTAATGACCACCAAGAATCCTCAAAACGTGGAGTGAATGAGGGTCTTGGATCCTTCGAATGCCATTCCACTTAGAATATCCTTTCCTTCCACTGAGTCCAGTTCTCACATACCCTCCATTCCAACCAGACCACCGTGCAATTTACTTGGTCTCTTCATATGCACCAGGGGAATAATGGTACCCACCATGCCCACGTGTGGACACAGGTGAAGCGCAGGGTGCAATCACCTTCTTCTCCCCAGTTCTTCAAAGTTGACCTTTCTCCATGAACTGAGGCCACAACTCTCACACCATGTAGAACCTACAACACGTGCTCCTCGGCACCCCCCCCCCCCCCCGAGTCCGTCACCTTGCATCCTTTGCCCAGTGCTTTTGTTTTCTTTCTGGAGTCCCACTCCTTCCCCAGCATTAGTGTCAAGTGCCTGCGTGGCTTGCAACACCGATGCTTGCAGCCCTAGATGCTGAAGCTGTAAACCCACACCTCCACTTTGCCCAAGAGCATCCTCCAGGCCGCCTGGACCACCACCACAATCATCACCATTTCCAGATTCTCCAGTGCATTCGCTCTGCTATGCTAATAGTCACTAATTTGAGGAATAAATCTTCTTGAAGTCAGCAAGCAGTTCTCTCAGAAATCAAAGGGTGTCTCCTTAGGTGATTCTGCATTTTTAAAAACATAACAGTGAATGAGTGCCTTTGCAGATATCAGCAGGGAAAGGCTGGAACACTGTGCCCTGCTCTGTCTGAGAATCTTTGTCCCTCCATCAATTTGAGAGAAGACTTGGCATCAAGGGTTCCTGCATTTCTGAGGCTCCGTTTACAAAGCGATGAGTTCTATTGGCAATAAGGTAGAACATCTCCCATTCCTCAAACTGATCTAAGGGCCAGCCTGGGCAACAGCGAAACCCTGTCTCAAAACAAAACAATTCATCACTTTGTTGACTCTCCAGCATGCAGTCTCTTTCCTGTTTCCGTACCATCACGGGAAATCCCATTGGGCGACTTCTTGGGGGTAGGGGGTGGTTACCCATCATCATGGGTGATATCTTGGGGAGCGAGAGGGCCTGTCCATCATTATGATGCAAAAGAGTCCACTCCTAACTCTTTTAGCCTATCCTTAATAGTGGACAAGACCCTGACTCTGAATTGTCCAGTCAAACACTCTCTCCCTTGGGCTAGTGAGATGAGGATGAGGGACAGTTGGAGGCCACATTTATCTCAGCAGCCATAGCAAGGCACTGACCAGCTGGTTCCATCTGCTCTGTCCTTAAAAGAGCCCCACTCAAGCTGGGCGTGGTGGCACACACTTGTAATCCAAGTACTTGAGAGGCTGAGACAGGAGGATCACAGGTTTGCAGCCAGCCTCAGCAACTTAGTGAGGCCCTCTGCAATGAAATGAGATCCTGTTTGAAAATGAAAGAATAAAATAGGGCTGAGGGTGTAGTTTGAAGATAGAATGCCCCTGGGTTCCATCCTCAGTACCACACACACACACAAAAGAGCCCCACTCACCCACGTTTGTTCTGGGTATTCCCAAGCCTGACCCTCCTGCCTCCTAACAAGTTTGTAAGCCCTTGCTCTCTCTTTAGAAAATTCCCTTTTATCCATAAGTAAGTCCAAGCCATTTTCTGTTGCCTATAACAAAATCCTCCCTGATACAATCTGCATTATAGTAGCTACCATTTATGGAGTACTGTACTTTTTTAATATAAGACATTGTACATCACTGGTATGGCTCTAACTGCCTTTGTATGAATTACAAAAAAGATATCCCCCTGGGCGGACAAGTTCGAAAAAGATTCCCCCTCTGGCAGACCAAATACAAAGCATGGCGCATCCTCCCTGCCCACACAGTCCCACTCAGAGTCAGGGCTTGGCAACAGAGCATGTGCGTGTGCTGGGTACTTTGTACAGGAACAACCTGCACAGTCATATCTGGCGGCCCTCAACTTATTCCTACAACCACTCTTTAGTTGGCTGTTGTTAACTATTTGTGGAAACCAAGGCTCAGAAACACTAAGTAACTTGTTCAATTCACTTAGGAAGTGGCAGAACCAGGAGATGAGATCAAATCCACCTGACTCCAAAGCTTGCCAGTTACACACCACCACCTCCTCCCTGCAGCAAGCAGAGGGGGGCCTGACTCTTGCATTTGGAGAACTCAGAGGGAACAAGGGAATACAGGGAGGCAACAACGATTCTAGGGTGAGGAGAGCCCTTCCAGTCGTCAGCACCCACCACACTCACCAACGTCCACTAGTGTCTGTGCAGGGCTGTCTGATCAGCACCAGTGTGAGGGTTCAACATAAATGCCCTGCACTGCTGAAGTTTATCAGATAGACAACAAAGCCAAGTGCAGATGAGACTCCATCTCTTTGCTTTCAGATATAAGCCAGAACAAAGGTATCTAAAGCACAGCTTCCCTATGAACTCGTAATTCCATTCCTAGGAATTTACCCAAGAAAAATGAAAACACATGTCTGCAAAAAGATGACACAGATGTTCATAGCAGCCCCAAGCCAGAAACTACCAAATGTTTACCAACTACAACTGGATAAGCACCACCGACCTGTGGTATATCTATACAATAGAGTCATATTCAGCAATAAAAAGGAACAAATTACTGATACATGCAACAAATGGAATAAGTCTCATAAATATTAAGTTAATGATAGAAGCCAGAACCCACCCCCCAATAAATTGTGTTGGACTCCATTTATATGAAACCCAAGACCAGATCAAATTATACTATGGCGAGAGAAGTCAGAATGTCAATTGCCTTTGGTGGGTGGGGCATCAAGAGTGACTGGAAGCCGGGCGTGGTGGCGCACGCTTGTAATCCCAGCATTCGGGAGGCTGAGACCGGAGGATCCAGGTTCGCGGCCAGCCTCAGCTACCTAGTGAGGCACTCCGCAACTTAGTGAGACTCGGTTTCAAAATAAAGAATAAAAAATAGGGCTGGGGGTATAGCTCGGAGGTAGAATGCCCCTGAGTTCAATCCCCAGT
>PVLC010001262.1:7500-34789 GCA_004027655.1 Graphiurus murinus | reverse complement strand
GAGTGACTGGAAAGAGGAATGAGAGAACTTTCTGGAGCTATGGAAATGTTCTATGTCTGGTTTAGGGTAGCAGTTTCATAGATATATACATTGCCATAACGCGTTGAACTGAACTTGTGACCTATGTATTTTATTATACAATAGTTCCCCGTTATCCATAGGGGATATGCTCCAAGATGCCCCATGCCTGGAACCTCAGATAGTTACAAATCATATATATATATGATTTATATATTATATTTATATAATATAATAATATAATTATATATAATATATAATACATAATATATTAATAATATAACATATTAATATATTAATAACATAATGTATAATATATAGTTATATATTATATAATATATAATATAATTTATATAATATATTATATATATTTATATAAATATATATATATACTAGTATATATATACTATGCTTTTCCCTATACAGACATACCTATGATAAACTTTCACCTGTTCACTTAAAGAAAGCACTCCATGGCTTCTCTTTGGCATATCTGAATTGCCAGTATCACAACTCTTGTACTTTGGGACCATTATTCAGTACAATAAGGGTTACTTGAACACAAGTACAGCAGTCCTGAGATAGTTGATCTGGTAACTGAGATGGCTACTAAGTACTAGTGGGTGGGTAGCATATACAGCATAGATACACTGGACAAAGGGATTCAGGTCCCCAGTGGGACCAAGCAGGACAGATGGAGATTTCCTCATGCTACTCAGAGCATGGTGCAATTTAAAACATATGAATTGTTTATTCCTGGAATTTTCCATCTAATATTTTCAGATTGCAGTTGACCATGGGTAACTGAAACCATGCAAAGTGAAACCACAGATGGGGGGATGGTACTGTATATACTTATGTCCAATATATTTTATTTTAAAATTTTATTGGTGCATTATAATTGTGCACAATATGAGACTCATAGATGCCTGAATTTTTAAAATATGTCAGTTAAAAAGAATAAAGGCTGAAAACTGATCTTCTCTGGAGTTTAAGATGCCACCGTGTCTTGCCTCCCCCCACAGATGGGGCAGCCTTACAGGTTTTACAGGTGACACCTGGGACTCCCCAGACCTGCTCTCCATCCTCAGGCAGGTCCACTTATCCTCAGCTTCCAGCCTTATTGTCTCTTTGCCCCTTTCATGTCTGTGTCTCTTCAGGCTTCTCACCGGGAGGAGTTCTGCATCCCGAGGAACTCGTGAGCTCTGGTTACCATTATCCTGTGCAAGCTGTCCACCCATCAGGACCTGTGCACTGACAGATGCGGTCCCCTCCCCCACCCACCCCAAGGGTGAGGGGGCAGCTCAGATACTCTGGTCCCCAGTGTCTCTGCGGAAAAGAGACGACCCATTTGTCTCAGCCTAAACTGAGGAAGGTGGCTGAAATTCCAGCTGAGTGCGGAGGAGCTTTCCAGGAAGCATTTTCAAGTTGGGGGTGGGGGCATGTGTGTCTTTCCTAAGAGTCTTATAGAGTAGGAGAAAGAACACAACTTTGAAACAGAGACCTGGCTTCAAATCCCAGCTGTGTTACCTAACTGGGGGTATGAATGGGATCAGGTGTCAGCTCTCAATCTTCCTCATCTACCAGCTAAGGTGGAGAGAGGGATGCTGGGGAGAGCATTTAAAGCAAGTGCTGAAAGTCCCTACCTCCACCTCTCCACCTCTGAGCTAATCACATGGTGTGACATTTTCATAGTAACCTCCTCATGTAGAATGATGTGGATATGCATGCATGCTACCATTGCATGTAGGATGAGCAGGCAAGATCTGTATCTTTCTTTGCATCTCTGGATAAATGTCAGGTCCTTCCCAGAACCCTCATAAGCCAAGTTAAATGCCCCTTCAAATATTTGCTCTCAGGTGCACTGGTCCCAAATGACGACTCTGTATTCACCTGGGCTCTTTTACTTCCTGTCTCCCTCAGCTGCTAATCCCCCAGAGGCAGAGGATGTCTGCCTTGTTCACCCACTATTTTCAGTAAGCATGCAGCACAGTGCAAGGATATATAGTGACTGTTTCATAAATGTTTGTGAGTGAACAAGTTTATATTCTTAATAAAAATGATTGAAGCCAGGTGCAGTAGCTCACGCCCATAATCCCAGTACTTGTGAGACAAGAGGATTGAAAGTTGGAGATCAGTCTTGGCAACTTTGCAAGACCCTGTTTTAAAATGAGAAATAAAAAAGGGCTGGAGATGCAGCTCAGCGGTAGAGCGCCCCTGGGTTCAATCCCCAGTACCACACATATACAAAAAAAAAAAAAGATTTGAAGTTTATTCTCCCCGGTGGCAGGGCATCCTCAGTTCCCAGAATCTGGAATACAATATAACCTGGTAGGGAACTCTGTGTTGCTAAAGATGTGAAATGTTCTGTCCAAAGGCAATGCATTCACAGAGATTATCATTAAAGTGAAACCCACAGAACTTTATTCCTGGTTGGGACCCAGCAATAAACTAGCATCTGAAAAAGCATAGTTTTCATTCAAATAACCTATATATCTATAAGTGGCACATGCCCATAACAGAGCACATGCTCTTTTTCTTTTACAAACTCAGTAAATCATTCCTGATATCTTTAATGGAAATTAAATTAAATTAATACAATCAGCTTTTATTTTTCATGCAGTGCACATTTTGAACATTATTTCAAAGTAGTTTGAGGTCTGTAAAGTACAGGGCTTTGAAACGGTCTAGGGTTTCAAGGTTAATTTCCATTTTAATTTAAGCTATAAACATGATTAGGAAGTAACTCTACTGCCATATGCATATATATGAATATATACATATATATGCATTCTGAAGTCCAGGGTACATTTGGGATTATCAGTGGATATAGATTTACATGCCAAAGGAGCCTTCAATTAATATGGGAGTTTATAAAATTACTCTACTCTTACTAGTTAAATATTTGTCAGCTTTTGGAGTCTCATGGATCCTATTAATCAGCAACTTTTCTTTCTTAAAAACATCCCTAAAAACCAGGCATGGTAGTACATGCCTGTAATCCCAGTACTTTGGAGGCTGAGATGGGAGGATCTCAGGTTCAAGGACAGCCTCAGCAAGTAGTGAGACTCTCACCAACCTAGTGAGACCCTGTTTCCAAATAAGATAAAATCAGGCTGGGAGTGTAGCTCAAAGGTAGAATGCCTCTGGGTTCAATCCCCAGTACCATACACACACACACACACACACACACACACACACACACACACACACACACATTCTCTAAAGATCTAAAGATTCACTTCTTTTGAGAATTCCATTCTAAATCCTCTTCAGGGAAAGCAATGTCAGATGTCCCTCTTGGCCTGTCTGCCCCATGCGCTCACCCTGGGGCACTGTAGCTCTGAGTCACCCATGAGTTACATCCCAGTAGAAGAAGCAAGCCCACCCCTGCTCACCAGGCTCTGTGCTCTGGACGGGGCAGCTCCTGTCCAGCCACTTCAGTAATGCTGAGTCAGTCACCCCTGACAGTTTTATTTCTGGGCATATGCCAAGTATACGGCACTGTTCTGAGATCTTTTGGTAAATTACCTTGGCTCTATGGGGTCAATTTCTTCTTAGCCTCATCCTAAACATAAAGGAACTAAAGCCCAGAGAAGTTAAAAACTTTGTCCAAGGCCACACAGCAACAAAGTGGTAGCCCCAAGCAGACCACCTCTGCTCTCTTAGTCACCCCACTCCACACCAATGAGCTGAGCAATCTTGGAATTTAACCGTCAAGTATTTGGAAGCCTGAAGAGGCATCTGGGAAGAAGAGGAACAAAGAGGAGGGTCAGGCAGAATTGCTGCATGTATACAGAAAACTCAAGTCTTGGGAAGGAGAAATGGGAGATAGCAGGAGAGTTCCCCAGGAGAGCCACGTGGGCCCTGGGCAGAATCCCCAGAAGTAAGCTGCACCTGCCACACTGACCCAGCTGCTGTCTGCACATCCTGCCCAGTCTCCTTCTCCCCACGCCTTTGCCGGCTCTCCTGGAATCCTCTGTTCTCACACTCGCTGTTCCCGGCCCTGAGCCTCGCCTGCCCCGTGCCCAGCATGGAGGCTCAGTG
Organism: Graphiurus murinus; assembly: GCA_004027655.1. Taxonomy (NCBI): domain Eukaryota; kingdom Metazoa; phylum Chordata; class Mammalia; order Rodentia; family Gliridae; genus Graphiurus; species Graphiurus murinus. Next base: position 30,724 of record PVLC010001262.1, on the reverse strand, counting down.
CACCTTGCAGCATGTCCACATGCAACCAGCCATCAGGGACCTCCAGCCTCCAAAGTTAACCTTGCAAGCAAGTCCCTTCCTGGAAGAAGCTGAGAGAGAGTCTAGCGGAGGAAAGTATGTGTACTTTAGAGTCCAATTAGGACTTAAATCTAGGTTTCGCTTTACTAGCTACTTGACTTCACTGGCCCTCCTTGAGCTGAGCCTCTTTTTCTCTTCTTTTGTGCTATTGGAGAAAGAACTTAGGAGCAATCTGCCTCTGATTGCTCTACCTCCAGCCTTTTTTTAATTTTTTACTTTGAGACAGGGTCTCACTAAGTTGCTGAGGGTCTCACTAAGTTGCTGAAGCTGGCTTCCAACCTGCTACTGGGATTACAGGCTTGTGCCAACGCCAGGCTGAGCCTTCTTTTCTTTATTGTGCAAATGATAAAAATAAAACCTACTTCTTGGAGTCGATGTACTGATGAACATTTGATGAATGGCAAAGGACAGGAATGATAGTTCTCTTTTTCCTGGCTCATCGTCTGGCTCCTCTTCTTCGACAGCAGGGCATGTTGGGTTTTCTGTGGGGAACCCCTGCCCTCTCTCTCCAGCGGATGAGGTTTCATTGGGCTGACTTCATTTGTCTGGGGTGGGAGGATGCATAAGCCACATCAGGCCAATTAGAATCACAGTGATTGGTTGAGCAGTGGGCACGTGGCTGAGTCTGAACCAACGAGAACTGGCCCTGGGACTTCCTGGTACCCTTGGGACCGCAGGAGTGGCTGCATTGACAGAGTGCAGGCTGAGTGCTGTGGCCACAGTGGAAGGGTGACTTCAACACAGAAGGAGGGAGAGGGGGAGACAGCAAGGAGCTAGACAACATGGGACCATGAGATCCGCCATAACAAACAGTTAAGATCAACTGATGGTAGAGATGATAAATTCTCTCTCTGGCTTTATCCACGGTGAGCCGCTACTGTTAAGGGCTGAAATGTGTCCCCCCACCTCAATTTCACATGAAACCCCAACACTCAGAATGTGAAATACTTAGAGATAAGGCCTTCCTCGGTGGCAAATCCACAGAAACCAGTTCTTGAGTCCCTTTTACCCAACAAATATTTACTGAGAATCTACTATGTGTCAAACATATGATTGGAACCAGGTTTGGTGTCTCATATCTATAATCCCAGCACTTGAGAGGCTGAGACAGGAGGATGGCAGGTTTGAGGCCAGCCTCAGCAACTTAGACCCTATTTCAAAATAAAAAAGAGCTGAGGATGTACCTCTGAGGAATACCCCCGAGTTCAATCCCCAGTACAAAAAAAAAAAAAAAGTGATAGGGACTGGGGACAAAGGGTGGAATTCAGGTAAGATCCAGGTGATTGTTCCCCGGTAAATAAGATAGTATGAAATTGGCACAGCACAAGCAAGTGGACCAATGATGGAAAAAAGCAGAGTCCAGAAACAGTCCTGCACACACAGGTGTATTTGATTTACAAAAAAGGGGATGCTGCAGAGCAAGGGGAGAATGATAATTTTTCCAATAAATAATGTGGAGTCAATTCAATATCAATAAAGAAATAGGACCTCTACCTCATGCCACATGAAACAATCAACTCCAAGTGGACCACAGCTCTAGGAAGAAAAGCAAAGGAATACAGCTCCTTCCTAGAAGATAATAAGAAAAAGCACTACTGAGAAAAGAAGAGATTGGTAAATTTAACAACTAAAATGAAGAATTTTGCTCCATCAAAAGACACCAGAAAAGGGTTGTAGTAGAGCTCGGTGGTAGAGCCCTTGCCTGGTATGCATGAGGCCCTGGATTCCATCCTGACACCACAATTTTGAAAAAAAAATTAACTTAAAAGTGAGATTAAAAGACAACAGCAAGAGAGTACACAGCAAGGAACAGAGTAAGAAGATTGTCAAGCATGTCTCCAGCATCCAATTTGTATTCAGAATATAAAACACCCTAAAAAATCAGTCATAAAGGGGGCAGACAGAAAAAGAAAAATGGGCAAGAGACTTGAACTAGCACTTTGAAGGAAGATTCCAAACAGCTCCTAGAGATATGAAAACATTCTTCGTCAGGCATGGTGGCCCACACTTGTAATCCCAGTACTTGGGAGGCTGAGACAGGAGAATCACAGATTCAAGGCCAGCCTCGGCAACTTAGTGAGGCCCCCCACAACCTAATGAGATCCTGTTTCAAAAGAAACAAATAAAACACAGCTGGAGGTGTAGCTTGAAGGTCAAATGACCCTGAGTTCAATCTCCAGTACCCCCCTCCCCCAACACACAGACAGATAAAGGAAGGAAGAAGACAAGGAAGTGTTGTCCTTGTTACTCTCCAGGGAGAGGAAAGCAGAATGGGTTACCAGAATCTATCTGAAGCCGGACAATGGCAGTGTCCCCGGGCTGAGGCAAGGCTCTGCCTGCGCTCCTGGTGGGAGGGGAACGTGAACAACCAAAGCCGAGTACAGGATGGCGCTTTGACCCAGAAAACCTGCTCTTAGATTAAAAAGAAATATGTGTACAGGAACGCTGAGAGATGGGGACAACAATGTTTAGAGTCTTCAGAACATCCCAAAGCCAGAAACAACCCATGTGTCCATCAACAACAGGCTAGACATCATGGCATGTTCCTACAACACAGTACTGTATGGAAATGAAAATAAATGAGTTACAGCTACAAATCATAACATGGATAAATCTCACAAAGTTGAATGAAAGAGGCCAGAAGCATAGGAGAATCTACATTATAATCCCATGTAGCTTTCATTCAGAAATAGACAAAGTTGATGGGCGTGGTGGCACAGACCTGTAATCCCAGTACTTGGGAGACTGAGACAGGAGGATCGCAGTTGGTGGCCAGCTGCAGCAACTTAGCGAGGCCCTCAACAATTTAGCGAGACCCTGTTTTGAAATTAAAAATAGGGCTGGAGGTATAGCTCACAGGTAGAATGTACATGCATACATACGGGGGGGTGGGGTGGAGAGAGAGACAGACAGACAGACAATGAGAAAAGAAAGAAAAAAAAAAGAAGTAGACAAAGTTAACTGTAGTGTTAGAGGTACAGAGAGTTGTTACTCAGGGGAAGGGGAGCAAGAATTGAGGGGGTCTAGGGGGATTTCCTGGGGTGCTACTGATGTCTGGGCAGCAAATACACTGGTGTTTGTTATATAATAATTCATCACACTTTATATCACATGCAGTTTTTTGTTTGTGCTACCCTTTATCCTTTACTGTATAAAAAGTGAGAGAGAAAAAAAAAGTATGCTCCACGGCACCAACGACCTCACAGTAGGTTGGGAAATGAGAAAATGTGTCAATGTCACAGTGAATCAGTGCACCACCCGGCTCTGCCACGCCTGTTCCTGTGACAGCGAGGACCTCAGCTCTCCTGGCCTTCTTCTCCTTTACTCTAAAGGGAGAATGACAACCGCGCCTGCCTTGTGGTGCTGTTGTAAGAGTTAAATGAGCAAATAGAGGTAATACAGCTAGAGCATACTTTGCATACACTAGTAGTTAATCAGTATTTTTGTTAGTTATTACTATCATCACTACTCATATTCTACTACTAGTACCACCAGTGTTAGTACCACCTCCACCACAACTACCCAAGTGCTCATGGAGGGGCGTGCACAGTTTCATCTGCTCCTTACCGCTCTCCAGCTAGCTGTTGTGCCCGGGAAGAAGGAAGAGAAAACCATTGGTTACTGTCCCCCTCTTCCTCCAGGGCCCTGGAATCAGCCACAGCAATTGGTTCTCCACCATGCTTTCCTCAGAGCCAGGCGAAAGCAACATCAGAGCTACTAACACTTGAATTATCTCCTATGCCAGTGCCCTGCACACAGTAGGTGCTCAATGTGTGCTCACTGAGTGAAGGTAAAATAAAAGAATGAGAATGTAAGTGAGCAGGAAAAAAAAAAAGGCAGATGGGAAACCCATGTGTACCAACAACTATAATTAAAAACCCAGGTACCAATTGTCCTTTAGCCTCCTTCTTTTCCATCAGAATCTCAGTTCCTCCCTGGTCCTCCCCGTGCTCAAACCTGCTCCTCACCCACCCTCAAGGTCACGTGATCTGCTCAGCCACCTACTGCTCTGATGGCGCCGTGAGAGAGTCGCTATTTATCTTTGTTACTGCTGCAAGTGTCCAAGAAAAAACAGCTTCAAAGAGCACGTCTGTTGGGATAACCTATTGATTTGTGTCACGTTTCTCCCAATCCCCATTTTATTGTTGTTCAAGACGGGGTCAGGGTAGGTCAAAAATAACTCTTGCCAATGGTGGCAAGAGACTGAGAAATTCTAATAGGAATTCTAAATTTCTAAAAGGTGTGGGCTGGGGCTCTGAATGGAGACCAGGGTGTCCTGATGCCAAATCAGATCGGAGCGAGGGAGAGAGGGTCGGAATGAAATCTGTGATGTACAAATTTAGAGAGAAAAGAAAAAATTAACACTAGTGTTAATATCCAGTACAAACTTTTAGAATTAGTTTTTCATACTGGGAAAGTCTGTTTGTGGAAGATGGTCTTTTATTCAATTCTTCTATGATTGATGAACAAGTAGGAACTTTATATTTATGAATGTCAAATCATTTGCCAAATATTTAATCTAAGCAGGGTTTGGCAAACTGTGGTCAAATTTAGCTACTGGCTATTTTTACTAATAAAGTGTTGTTGGAATACAGTGGTACCCATTCATTTATATATTTGTGTCTATTTTGCTATGATAATAGAGTCAAGTAGTTGTGATAGAGATCATTTGGACTACAAAGCCTTAAGTCTGTCCTATCTGGCCTGTTACAAAGAGTTTGCCAACCTATGACCTCTAAGATCTTAGCTAATTCTCACATTCCCCACTTTAGATATGGAAGATTTAACTCATAAGCATTTATAGTTTTCTCAGGATCAGATTCAAAGATAGTTCTGGATTTGAATATGGGTCTGCTTAATGCAAAAAAAATTTTTCCCCCCCAAATGTATACTACTTTCCAAAGTAGAAGATATTATGATCATTCTGAATAACATTATCTTTATCTGTACAGGTCTTATGTCTATATTCAAGTCAAACTTAGCCCAAGGACTGTTCAAATCCCACTGTTTCACTAAAACATGATTCAGTTGAGTAGTTTTGAGTTTTTGAGATTAGGATCATCCTAGGTTTACAAATCTTTGAGTTCTTACTAAGGTTTCTTTCTTTCTTCTCTCTCCTCCCCACCCCCTCTCTTTTTTACTGGGGATGGAACAACCCAGGGGCATTCTACTTCTGAGCTACACCTCTAGCCCTTTGTATTTTTTATTCTGAAACAGTATCTCACTAAGTTGTGAAGGGTCTTGCCAAGTTGTGGAGGCTGGCCTTGAACTTTCGGTCTTTCTGTCTCAGCCTCCCAAGTACTGGGACTACAGGTGTGTGCTACCATGCCCAGTTTCTACTGAGATTTCAGGGTAATGGCATTTGCCATAGATTTAACTTACAGTCCATTTTATCTTGAGGGGACAGTATGAACCCTCTCTTGCAGGAGGTGAAGTAGAGACACGAAAAAGTAATGTCAAGTGCCATGGTTTGAATGTGTCCCCCAAGTTTCATGTGTTGGAAAGTTAATCTCCAAAGACATAGGTTGATGATGTTTGGAGAGGAGGCCTTTGGGAACTAAGTGGAATTAGACAAGGTCATTAGGGACTGGTGGCTATATATGAAGAGGAAGAGAGAACTGAATTTAAGGATCTGTCTCACCATATGACACCCTCCGCCACATTATGACTCAGCAAGAAGCCCTCAGCAGATGCCTAATAGATGTTGACACCATGCTCCCAGCCTCCAGAGTCATCATGTGCATCAACCTCTAATCTTTAATTACTCAAGTATTTTGTTATAGCAACAGAAAACAGATTAAGATGTCAAGGCAGAATCTACAGTGATGTTTGAATGAAGCCCAAGTGTTCTATGTCTTCTTTTTTCTTCTTCACTCCCTTTCCTGGCAATGGAGCCCTCCCTAAGACATGGGCACGTCTGATGCTGTGTTCAGGTTGAGGGAGGTGGGGAGAAGTATTTAGAATGCAATGTTTTCCAAAGACTCGATTCTTTCTATAATTCAGGGGGAAGAATCGCTGTGGTCAGAATAAAAGAGGAAACAGGCTCTTTCTTGACGTAAGGAGAAAAGAGTTACTAGATGGGGTCGGGGAGGTGAGTCCAGAAGGGCTCATGAAGGACTTGCCGTTACTTCAGCATCTTGAAAGAGATGGTTTAAGGATAGACGGACAATTACTAAAAACATGATTTTTTTTTTTTTTTTTTGCAGTACTGGGGATTGAACTCAGGGACATTCTACCTCCGAGCTATACCCCTAGTCCTATTTTTTATTCTTTATTTTGAAACAGGGTCTCACAAAGTTGCAGTATGCCTCACTAGGTAGCTGAGGCTGGCTGCGAACCCAGATCCTCTGGTCTCCGCCTCCCAAATGCTGGGATTACAAGCGTGCACCACCATGCCCAGCCAAAAATATGACTTTTGAATAGCTACTAGTTCCTAAGGACTAATGTAAGAACCCCATTACCAGGTGTTTTGTAGCTCTGTAATTCTGGAACTATGTTGTAACCGTGTTGGGAGTAGCCTGACAGCAGTGTGTTCACGGAGCTTGGAAAGCATGATGCCTGGGAGTTATGGGAGGCAGAGAAAGAACAGCTGTGAGGACATTTCTTTGGATAATGTGGAATAAAATCTACAAAAACAAATGATTTCCAGCTCCTCAACACTGCCGACCCTAATTCTAAAGCAAAATAGCTTCAGGAATGTGGCTGTTCGGAGTCAACCTGGGGCCCTGAAAATGCAGCAGTCTTACCTGTTTTTGGAGTAGGACACCCCAGGTTAAGCCAGCTCTCTTTCAATCCACCCAAATTTCCCAGCTCTCTTTCCACCATTTGGTCCCATCTCTTGGATAATTCTGGAACCAGGCTTCCCTTCTCACCTCCTCGGGAGCTCAATGGCATGGCTGTGTGACCTTGGTGACCCCCCATTCTTCCACACGGCCGCCCTACACGGATCACTTGCTGGAGAGCAGACCTGGCTTCAGACCCACCTCTGCCTCCATCAAGACCCCAGAGAAAGTGTAGTTTCGTAACAGGAAAACCAGGAAAGCTCAGGCACAGACAGATAAACCCTGAAACTGATAAACACACAAGGAGGTAGAAAAGGATGGAAGGGTAATACTACCACTAGGAAAAAATATCTCAGTTGACTTTGTCTCTTTAAGCTTCCAACCTTATCACTAAAAGGGAAATGAGGAAAAAAATATACATGTGAAAGATGGAAAACAGTGTATGTCTTTAACATCAAACTTAACCCTGCCTTCCCTTCCCCCTGGAGACAGCCCTTTCTAAACGAAGAAATGAAGCCTCTGAGTCTTTAAAGGCCATGGGGCGTGTGCGCGCTCAGGTCAGAGCGGCTCTGGCCCCAGGTGAGGCACCTCAGGAGTTAACCAGGGTACTTATTTACAGGTTAAAGAGGTAAGTGCAGAGTGCTGGGGCGGTGTTGAGCGCGCGCTAACAAGACTCTCTCTCTCTCCAGCAGCATTCTGGGCGATTACTCGCAAGCACCCAGCCATACCAAAATCAATAAACAATTTCAGCGCAGCCCAGGGAACTTTGCCACACTTAATAAAAGTCTCTAGCTGCAGTTATGGCTTCATTTCACCTTAACGTCTTCTTTAACTGTCCCTTCTTTTCAAGATCAATTAGAGGTACATGCAAAGAGAATAAAGAAATACTCATGTGCTGGTGCACACATACACACACACACACACACGCACACGCACACGGACACGTAAGCAAACAAGGTCAAAACTAGTAATGTGTGCTGGGGGCTCTCCCCTCCCCACTCATGATTTGATTTCCATTGTAAGATACACAACAGCAACTAAGTTTGGGGACAGGATTGGGGGAGCAGAAGTGGGTTCACTGGGGGAAAGGAGAGGGAGGGAGCTGTGGGATTGATCCCATATTTCCTATAACTCATCCCAACATGAAAGGCACCCTTAGTCTGTTTATAGATTTCCAAGATCGTCCTCTCTGAAAATTACCTATGATATTTTGCTTTGGGTTATTTCCCGATTCTCTAAAATATCCATTTAAGAATCCGTTTAAGAAGGTAGAGTAAATGAGACCAGATGTGCTAACGTTACTGTTAGTGCCTTCAATGAGAGAGTTGAGCGACACTGCCGAAGGCAGGTAGGTTAAGGGAGAGAGAAACTGTCCGATCTGTGAGCTAAAGTGATGTGTGTTGTTGGGTTGTTTGTGTGTTTACTTATCCGGTATCCATGAGAAGCCCACCAGAATGTTGGTCCTGAGCTGGCATGAGCGCTTGCCTAGCCGACTAGCGTCTCAGCCATTTTCCAGGCCTTATTGGATATGAAAACTATAGGAAAATCTCCTTAAGTTTTTCAAAATGGTCCCTGTGTGCGCTATATTCTATACCTTTGAAAGTTCATCACATGTTAGTCATCCATGGTGGCGCATGTCTGTAATCCCAGTACTTGGGAGGCTGAGACAGGAGGAGTGCAAGTTCAAGGCCAGCCTGGGAAACTTAGTGAGGCCCTGTTTTAAAAAAAAGTAGGGGAAGGCAGGTGGGGGTATAGCTCAGTGGAAGAATGTTCCTGCATTCAATCCCCAGTATACACACACACACACACACACACACACACACACACACACACACACACAGAAAGGCCCAGTGAAAGTTCATGATGTATACACGTGTGCGTAAACCCTTCCCTCATGCTTCAGGAAATTATTGGCCTCTGTGAGATGAACTGTTTACCCTTTTAGGAAATCAATAACACTAATTTATTCATCACTTTTCTTGGATTCTTGGCCACTAAAGTGGAGTTAGAAACAAGTCAAAAACTCCTCTTGCAAGAATATGAAGACTGTCCACGAACAAACACTTTATAAAAACAAATGGAGTAAGCTGGGAGTGGTGTCACATGCCTGTAATCTCATTACTTGGGAGGCTGAGACAGGAGAATCACAGATTTGAGGACAGCCTCAGCAAGTAGACTCTCATCAACCTAATGAGGTGCTGTTTCCAAATAAAAAAATAAAATAGGACTGGGAGTGTAGCTCAGAGGAAAATGCCCCTGGGTTCAATCTACAAAACAAACAAACAAGGGAGTCCCTCAGATGACAGGACTAGAGAACAAGAGAACAGGGATGATATGAGAACATTCTGAGTGAGCGTGGTAGTGACGTCACCTGCTCCCTCTCTTTCTCCCTTTTTTCGAGTCATAACCAGCTCTAGAACAGTGAACTCCAGGAGCCAAGCAAATGGGCACCTTTCTTCAGGTAGAAAAGACCTTTTGCAGGATGACACCTGGCTCCGATTACTTCAGGTTTTTTGTTTTTATTGAGACATAATATTTGTACATGCTTATGGAGCACAGGATAATAACTTGATACACATATAAAATATGCAATAATCAGATCAGTGTAATAAGCTCTGAAATATATATAAGCGAGGCACAGTGGTACATGTCTATGATCACCACACTTGAGAGGTAGAGACAGGGGACTCTAGGGTTCAAGGCCAGCCTCAGCAAGTTAGTGAGACACATCTCAAAATAACAAATAATATAGGGCTGGGTGTGTAGTGCAGAGGTAGAATGCCCCTGGGTTCAATCTGAAGGAAGAGGGAAGGAAGGAAGGAAGGAAGGAAGGAAGGAAGGAAGGAAGGAAGGAAGGAAGGAAGGAAGGAAGGAAGGAAGGTTATTGTATCTAATAGTTACCCTATTGTACTATGAAAAAACCTCCTAACTTTGTTTCTTTGGTGCCCCTTATCTAACCCTAACCTTATCCTGTTGCTTAATTGTTGATCTCTCTTTTTCCTAGACTGCAAAGGCTCCCTGGCCACTGGGCAGGTGGGATATACTCTCAGAAAGTAAGGAGAAGGCTTTTATGAAGGCCTATGGTCCCAGAATCCTCTCTGCCTCAAGGTGCGCCAGTACATCTGTGCTTGTGGTCTGAGCAAGAGCACTGCTCCAGATTTCCAAGAACTTGACTTTGACTCCATCATTGTGTCAAAGAGCCTCCTCCTCTAAATAACTCTCTGCCTGCTTCCTCCAATTTCCAACATTTCCACTGCCTTCCCAGGAGACTCTCACATCTCACCAGTTTGGTTTTTCTTTTCTTCTCTTCTCTTCTCTTCTCTTCTCTTCTCTTCTCTTCTCTTCTCTTCTCTTCTCTTCTCTTCTCTTCTCTTTCCTTCTCCTCTCCTCTCCTCTCCTCCCCTCCCGTCTTCTCTTTCTCTCTCTCCCCCCCCTCTCGCATTCTACCTCTGAGCTGTACCTCCAGCCCTTTTAATTTTTGAAACAGGGTCTTGCTAAGTTTCTGAGGATCTTGCTAAGTTGCTGAGTATGGCCTCGAACCTGTCCCAGCCTCTCAAAGTGCTGAAAATGCAGGCATGTGCCACCGCACTCAGCACAAGTGTATCTCTCAATCAAACTTTCAGAGATCCCAGGGCATTTGGGAAGGGAGAACACATTAGAGTAGTAATTATAACAACATTCACACTTCCCCTGCCTGTTTAGAAACTGGTTCTGTTTAAAAGTTTCATTTGCATGGGACAGAAAAAATAATTGTGAGGACAATGTCTAATGCCAGTACAACAGGTTGGAATGCTAAAAATTAGAGTTTGATTGAATAGTATTTGGCAGTTTAGAGTGAAGAATAAAGCCATACCAACCACAGAAATAAAACGGATTTTCTAAATGTGTCCATATTTGTTCTAAGACCAAACTATATAGGTCAGCAAGTCAATCACAGAAATTCCCCTGCACTGAGCACTTCCTCAGGTTCTGTAGACTTCTATTGCTTACTAGGTGTGACAGGTTCATGACACCTACTTAACACATTAGGCAGGAAATCCTAAACCTACCGGTAGCTAACATAGAATAAGCCACAGGTACACCTACCTTTCTAAAACTCAGTCAATAAACACATTTGTAAAAATATTCCACAAAATGAAGACCAAGCTGCAGGATCCAGTGGAAAAACACAACTACAAAGGAATGTGTTCTTGTGTCTTCCTCGTCCCTCTATCCTATTTAATATTTTCATAGTGAGCACACAGGGAGAGGCTCATGTCTAATTCTGTCTTTTGATATCCTGCAGGAGCTCAGGATGTGCAACTATCTTTATAAGCAACCTTCACAAGCAGAGAAGCACTTGTTAAAAAATATAATCAACTGGGAATCTGGTTAGAGTAGCACTCAGCTATTGAGGTTCAAGAAAAGCAAAGTGTAGATTAGTACAAAATATGTTTGGAGGCTGTAAATGAGAGGCAGCTGGACACCTGGGTGTCTGTAGACCTCCTTTATTTTGAGAAATAGGTAAGACGTGTAGTACAATAAACCTCCAAGTGGTGATTGAAATGTATAATTCGCCAAATTCACAAATGACAAGAAATGCTCTTCAGATGTGTTCTGATCTCTGTATGGTTCTGTATATCATGCAGAGCTTTGAAATATATATTTGGAACCAAGCAACATACCTATAAATCAATTCTAGGCCTACTGATGACTTTTCTTGGCAAATTATCTGGAAATGAAGTGCATATATAAGCCATAAGAGGTGGTCCAAAGTCTTTTGGTAGGAAAAGAGACTAGAAATAAATAGACAATGTACTGGCCTGGCCTCTACCAACTCAGACCACCTCTAACAAGTACCCTTACCTTCCTCCATGACATGTATGGTAATTGATCACCTCACAGCCAAACACAATCAGCTGCAAATACTGCATGCTCAGAAGAGCCCTGGTGAGCACTTCTCTCCAGGTTTGCTCCTCCAGAGTGTGCCCTTTAGACTCATCCCATAGAGCCTGAGTTTCCCAGGATGATTTAAGCAAATCTACACAAACAGCATTCACACGTCTGCTTCTCCTTTATTAGTGTAGGACTCTGATTCTCAGCATCCCACTGTTGGGCTGTGCAGGGTCTCCTGATGGGTAAAGAACTAGTATGACTCCGTTCTTCATTTTTCAGAGCAAAGGATGAACAATTACAAAGACTCCCCCCCCCCCATGTGACTAAGGGGCTCATACTAGTAACCTCCTGAAAGGTTATCAAGGATTAGAGAATTCCATATTCATCAGCTTACATTAGTGCATTCCCAGAGTCCACTGGGGACTTCTAGCCCAGGGTCTGCTGAGCCATCTGGCATCTGCTCAGTTCTTGGCCACATGCATGGCCACTCCTGAACACACTTGCACAGAGTCAGGATTCCCATGGCTTTCGAAAAGGACCGTTTATTCTTGGTGTGCCATCAGCCATCAGTACTGTCACGAGTTGTTCAGGGTTTTCGATAGTTGTCATTCTTTCCTTTAAATTACTAATTACTGTTGGTTTGGCTTCAAAAATACCAATGAATGCTGCAATGTTTTCTGATGCTTATGTGCAGATCTACTTGGAGTTTAGTTTTTCCAAGTACTTGACTTAAAGACCTGTATTTTTAACATACTTTTATTGGTGATTGTAATTATACATCATATTGAGATTTAGTGTGATAAAAACATGTTTGCACACAGCATTCAAATAGTCATCATTCATACCCTTCATGTTAAAAGATATATTCATGCAACACACACACACAGAATTTCCTTGCACAAAGACCCTGGATTGCAATCACTGAGTTTTTGTTTTGTTTTTTTTCCATTAGAAACTGGGAACAAGTAGATAGCTAGTCAAACTCATGAATTCTAGACCTTTCCATGAGCACACAGGTTCCTATAAATTAATGGCTTAATATCAGAAACTTATCTATTGGAAATTATATTTCTAAAAAGCATCAAATTTTCCCGTGAGACCAATCAACATTAAAGTGCACTGTAGGACATATTTTAGAGTCTTTGTAGAAATTCTGAAAGTTGTTCCTGGTTTTGCAAGATAGTTCACAGAAGAGCTGTGTTAATATCACTTTATAACCCAAGTTCTTTCTAAAGATTGAACGAGGAAAAAGCATGCAGGAAAAGGTAGTTTGTTGAAAACAAAGATGATTCCAAGAAAATCAATACCACATCTAAGACCTTGGCCTGTCAGCTTTTACTGGACTGTTCTCACACCAAAAATCTTTTTCTCTGCTCCAAAAAGCCTAATATGGCTCATCCTTCCCCATTTTGGTACTACGGAAGAATAATCCTGTTCTTCACTAAGATCCTTTCCTTATTATTTTATCAAATAGTGTAAGAAAAACATAAGCTGTAGCAATTTCCAAAATTCAAGCGAAAAGCAATTGAAATACACCTATAGATGAATCCATTACTAAACCAAATCTCAGATGGGAATGGGGGTCCCTGGCCAGCACCCAACCAACTTCACACCTTTTGGAACCCCAGCATAGGTGGCTTGCTTGGGTTGTTGTTATATTTAATTCTATTATGTAGAGCATGGAGATTTTATGTATATATACATGCAAACTCATACATACACTATATGTATGCATGCATGCACATATATGTACACATATATGTATAGGTATGAATGCAAACACGTAATTGTAATGTATATATGATATTATGTATACATAAGATGATATTATGATTGTTATGTGCCCATTGTGTGTAAAGTGGGTTCTTTGAGTAGCAAGGGACAGGAGAGTAAGGAATGTATGAATAGGAACATAAAGATGAATAAAAGCACAGCACCTGAAAAGCCATTTGCCAATATTTATACCCAAAGTAGACATGTGCCTACCCTAGAACCCCCACCAACACAGCCCCAAGGTGCATGTAAATATATTCACCAAGAGAGTATATAATGATGATCATAGCAAAACTATTGGTAATAGCCTCAAACAGGAACAAACAGTCCATCAACAGTGGACTGGATAAATAGATTATAGTATACTTATAAAATGGAATATTCTGCCTCAATGAGAATGAACAAAGTACCGACACATACAACAAACTGGATGAATCTCACTAGCATGATAATGAGCAAAACAAGCCAAACCAAAGAGTGCGTGCTGTGTGGTGCCACTTGCATAAGTTTATGAACAGGTCCCCCCGGCCTGTTCTTAGAGGTGAGGACATCGGTTGCCCTTGGCAAGGGCTGGTGACTAACTAGAGGGATCAGGCAGAAGAGCGGCCTCCGGGTGCTAGTCACGCTCTCTTTCTTGATCTGGGTGTTGGTTATATAAGTGTGCTGTTTTGTTAAATCTTGAATTTTATGTATTTTTCTGTATGTGTGTTTACATCAGCAAAATATAGATACTGCCCGCTAGATTATAACAGGATCTAAGAAAAATGAGTACACAGATAAATTTAACATTTCAGTTGCCTAAAAACTATCATTTTCAGCTGCAAGTAACAACAAAACCAACTTAACTAGTTCACTCTAGAATATTTAAAACAGGACTTCATATACCATGCTCATCTGTCCATCATGGGCTACTCCCGGATTGTGCTTATAAAATGGGCAGCCATCATTCTAGAAATTGTATCCAGACAAGTAATATTAGTCAGAACTTTTTCTCCCATAATAGCTTTTTAAAAGTCTTTCCCAGAAGGCTACACTGTTAACTAGCAGACATTTCCTCTGAATTCATTGGCCTGAACTATATCACATGACCACTCCTACATCAGTCATTGCTAAAAGGATTGGGGCCACTGTGAATGGCTTCAACTAATCAGGAACAGCCATTTGTGAATGGCATCTACTAGTCAGAACCACTGAAACAGAATCAGCCAGCAGATACAAATAACCACAGGAGCACAAAGCACAGCATGGGGCTCAGTGAACAGAACATCCTGTGAACATACTCAAAAATAATTTCATGAAGCCGGGCGTGGTGGCGCATGCTTGTAATCCCAGCATTCGGGAGGCTGAGATCGGAGGATCTGGGTTCTCAGCCAGCCTCAGCTTACCTAGCGAGGCACTCTGCAACTTAGTGAGACCTGGTTTCAAAACAAAGAATAAAAAATAGGGCTGGGGGTATAGCTTGAAGGTAGAACGCCTCCGAGTTCAAACCCCAGTACCGCAAAAAAAAAAAAAAAAAAAAAAAAAGAAGAAGAAGTCACATTTCAGATAAAATATGATTTCTGACATATTCTATTAACTATAAGATAATCGCTAAGTAGATCCCAAACTGCAGGGATGAGACTTAAGTTCTACCCTCAGAAGGGAAGAGAATCAAAGAATTGTGAACATACTTGAAAACCATGGCAGGAGCTGGGCATATGGCACACACCTGTAAATCCCAGTACTTGGGAGGTAGGAGGATCACAAGTTTGAAGGAGGAGAAGAAAAATAATGTGTTTTTACCAGGTGTAGTGGTACACACTTATACTTGGGAGGCTGAGACAGAAGGATCACAGTTTGCAGCCAACCTCAGCAACTTAGCAAGATTTAGCAACTTAGTGAGACCCTGTTTCAAAATAAAAAATAAAATAGGGCTGAGGGTGTAACTTGGAGGTAGAATACCTCTGGGTTCAATTGCCAGTAAAACACACACACACACACACACACACACACACACACACACACACACACACCAAAAGAAACAAAGAAAAATAGTGTATTTACAAACTTGATTTTATAAGACATCAATTCTTTCTAAAGACAATCACTGAATTCAAACACCAGCAATTGTCAAAGCAGATTTAATAAGAAAGTTAAGAAAATCTAAATAATTTTATGCCATCCCCAACTCATCATTATTGAAGGTGTTTCCTCACATCTTTAAAAGAACAGACGTCCCTCCAGAAATGCTCGTGGTACTTAGAACTTCCTCCCACACAGCTAGTTCCCTTTCATGTCATGAATGCTGTGAAGGGAATTGTTGATCATGTTTCCTTCTTCCAGAAAACTCAGAACCAAATTAGCAAGTGGACATCAATCAGCCTTTGGCACAAGAGCTTCGTGCGGCTTCGTCTCGCTCCTCCTGCCTTTGTTTCCCTGCCTAACTCCCCTCCCTTACTCTCTACCTCGCTGTACTGTTTGTTAGACATTTCAAATCCTTTTAGGAATGAAGCTGGCAATAAGTAAATACATTTGAAAGAGAGGAAAATAGAAAGTTTTTTTTTTTTTTCCTTTTTCTCCAAGCAAACTGGAATCCTGGGAGGAGAGGCAGAAGAGGGACAGCCCTTGGTCCTGTGGCAGAGAGTCTCTCAGGGCTTCCCCTGATGTTGTCGGGGGGCCACCGGGCTGCTCTGTCCCTGGAGCAGAGAAGGGAAAGGACAAAAGTCAGTGGCAGCAAAGCTCTTTTTACAGGTTGTTTCTTGGGGCTAGGAAAAGGGAGGAGACAGAAAACTGCAGGCTAGCTCCTGTGTCTCTTGAGATGGGCCATTTCCATCCTCCTCACTTAGAGACTGAATCAGAATCCACAGGGATCGGCAAGCCTGGTCAGCAGGTGTCCCAGGTCCAGGTACGTGTCCCTGATGGTGTCATGCCCCAGCCTCAGATCTAGACCACCCCGACTCCCAGGCTCAGAGTTCTGAGCAAGACGGGCCCATGGTGCCAGGGCAGGAAAGTACAGACTACCAGAGACACCTGCTCCGAGCCAATTGCAAAAACTAAGGAAATCCTTGTTTTGATCTTTTTATCTAGTTTGGAACACGTACAAGTATATCCTCCTTGGGTTGATACCTGGGGAGACTTATTTCAGCTCTGATTGTACAGAACCAGGGCCGTTCAGAGCCCTCTCCTCCAGTCCCACTGCCTCCCAGGGAAATATGTATATAAACAGCGCTGTCCAAACCACAGCGCCAACCTTGACCAGTCACTTCTGAGCTTGGTTACATCTAAAATGACACTTTTCCACTGTCCCCTCCCCCCGGGGCATGACAGATGAGGGGCTTTGTGGAACATGTCCCCAAGCTGGGATGCTGGGATGGGAATCCGTCTCACTCCGCTGCAGAAAAAATATATATCCCTGAACAGCTGTGAGAAATTCTCTCCTTATTTATCTACAATCTCACTTCTAGCCTTCACTTCCTCTTCAAGGAATGCAGCTGGGGAAAGAAAGAGATGGGAGAGGGGGAGGAAAAAAGGAGGGAGGGCTTAGATTGAGGGATTAAAGGACATAACTTGCTGGGTATGGAGTGCACACCTATAATCGCAGTACTTGGGAGGCTGACACAGGAGGATTGCAGGCTCAAGGCTAGCCTAAGCAATTTAGTGAGACCCTCAGCAACTTAGTGAGACCCTGTTTCAAAATTAAAACAAAACAAAACAAACAAAAAAGAGTTGGGGGGGTGTAGCTCAGAGGTAGAATGCCCTTGAGTTTAATTCCCAGGACCAAAAAAAAAAAGACATGTTAAATTTAAAGTGATGTTAATCTATGAATTTCAAGATTGAATCCTCATTTGGATCCTGATTATTTAAATTAAAAGAAAAAATCCTGATGAAATTTGAACACAAACTGGATATATGATAGCATTAAGGAATTATTTTTATTTTTAAAGTATAATAACTATATTTGCAGACTTTTAATAAAGTCTTTATCTTTTAAAAACTCACACTAACATATTAGATAAAATGGTACATCCAGGAGACTTTCTCTAAAAACAGTGGAAATGGGAGGAGACGGGGATGGGGTCGGATTCCTGGGGTTGGTGGTTCTGAGGCTGGGATGATGAGCAAGTGGTAATTCATTAAGGTATGCTGTCAATTTTGTGGGTATTCAAAATTCTCAAAGATAAAACTTTAAAATAATGAATAAGTATTTGCCCTCATTAGTCACCAGAAATGCAAATGAGAACCATATGAGGCCACTTCATGTCTACCAAACTGCCAGAAAAAGTGTTTTAAATGACAATACCCATTGCAAGTGAGGGCATGGTAGAAGAGCTATTCTGATACCTTGTGGGTGGGGTGGGAAGAGGAAGGAAATAAATTGATTATATCCCTTGAAAAGCATTTTGGTAATATGCATCAAGAGTCTTTAAAATGTTCATATCCTTTGGTATAATAATTCCACTCCCAGGAATTTACCCTTAAAAATAACTCTCAAAATGAGAAACGCTCAAAGATTTTCATTAGAGAGTGGGCAGTAAAGAATTCACCTTCCCCCAAATTACAATCTGGCCTTTGCCCCCAGTGACAGAAGCCAGCCTTTAGGCCCTCGGAATGTCTTGCCCGATACAATTGTTATTGTTCAGGTTAACACTGTGATTTATGATGGAGACTTGGGGCAGGGAGTATCTGCTCTACACTGCAGGAGGGAGCGGGCAGGAGGCTAACGAGAGCCTCATGGGCAGACAACATTGAGGCCAAATAAACACTCTGGACCCCAAGACTTGTAGGAGCTTCCTGGGTGGCAATATGCTATGCACGCTGTAGCACTTTGGTGTCTGGAAACCAGCACTAGTAAAGGCGCTTTGGGTAAAGGACAATGGGAAACTCAACCCCTGGAACTTACCTGGTCTGCCCATGTATCTCTTCTCTTGGCTGGTTTTAATCTGTTCCCTTTAGTGGTAATAAATAATAACCATAAGTATAACTGCTATCGCTGAGTTCTGTGAGTCCTTCTAGTGAACTATTAGACCTCGGGTGGTCTTTTGGGACCCCGCTGACTTGCAATTGGTGTCACAGGTGAGGGCAGTCTTGTGGACTATTCCCTAGTTCCAGAGCTGGTATCACGAGTGGTCATGGTATTGTGCATGGTGTGCCCTCTACTCTTGTACAGTTGTTTATAAAATACAATTCTAAAAAGCAGCCAGAGAACACTTTCAATGTTCAATAGTAGGAGCACGTGTGTTTCATATACTCAGTATTGTGCAGCCATTAAATATAGCACTTAAAGAGTCTGGCGTGTAGCTCAGTGGTAAAGCCCAGCATCCATGAGGCTCTGGGTTTGATCCCTAGCGCCATTAAATGCCATTGTGTGTGTGTGTGTGTGTGTGTGTGTGTGTGTGTGTGTGTGTGTCTTATAAAGGATTTATATTTATAGGGGGGAAGTTATATAACATGTCAAATACAAATTGTTTGCTGCATGGTATAATTACTATTTACATGTAGACTTAAAAATACATGTAGAGCCAGGGAGGGTGGCACATGCATATAATCCCAGTACTTAGGAGGCTGAGACAGGAGGATTGCAAGTTCAAGGACAGCTTCAGCAACATAGCAAGACTCTCAATAACCAAAAGAGATCTTGTTTCCAAACAAAAAATAAAAAAGGGCTGGGGGGTGGTGTAGCTTGGAGGTAGAATGCCCAAGTTCAATCCCTGGCACCACAAAAATGAACAAACAGACAAACATGTAGCATAACATGCACACAAATTATACCAAAATGCCAGAATAGTTTTTAGACAGCAATATCATGTGATTTTAGTTTTGTATTTTCTAGTTCTCTAAATTTTTTAAATGTTCTGCAGTGTGCTGATATGCATAACTCACCTTGATAACTGGAGGTGTTTGGGGGTTTGGTTCTTAATTTTAGGCATGGTAGGAATAATTCCATATAATAAGGAAAATAGTTCATAAGCAGTATCTTGGTCTGTTCTGTGTTGCTGTAAGAAAATGCCTGAGATTGTTTATAAAGGACAGAGGTTTCCTTAGCTCACAGTTCTGGAGGTCCAAAGGCATGGTGTCAGCACCAACTTCTGGTGAAGATCTCAGGACAGACAGCATCACCTGGAGTGAGTGCTTGCAAAGCAGAGAGGTCATGTGGCCAGAGAGGAACGAGAGAGAGAGAGAGAGAGAGAGAGAGAGAGAGAGAGAGAGAGAGAGAGAGAGAGCAGGAGATGAGCTGCAAAAGCTGACCTTGCTTTGTAACAACTTGCTCTCATGGTAACCAATCCAGTCCAGGGCCTAACCCCCCCCCCCCCCAGGTGAGTATTAATCCCTTCTGAGGGTAACACCCTCAGTGGCTTAATTACCTCCCAGCAGGCCCCACCTCTTAAAGATTCCACAGCCTTGCGATACTGTTACATTGGAGACCAAGCTTCCAACACATGAATCTTCCGGGAACAAACCATATCCAAACCACAGCAACTGGGAGACCCTCGAAAGCTCAAATCTGACCTTGTAACTAAAAATGTCACCAAAAGCAAAGAAAGGGTGATGGGACGTAAGGAAATCTAAGCAGCTCTGGTGAGCACACTTTAAAAAGGCGGGAAGACCAATATGAAGGGCAGGAAGAAGAAACACAGACCAAGAGCCCACAGAGCAGATGGCGTGAGCTGAGGACAGTGTGAGGAGGTTTTGCAGAACAGACTCCGGGGTGACAGCCTAGTGGGGGCCTCCGCCTGCTGAACCCATTTATGATCACTGCTATAGTTTGGATCTGAAATATTCCCCAAGGCCGGCGTGTTAAAGGCTTGGTTCCCGGCTTTAACAGGAGGTGGTAGAACGAGGTAGGACCTGGTTGAAGGAAGTTGGGTCACTGGGAGAATGCCCTTGAAGGGGATATTTGGACTCCAGTCCTTTTTCCTTTGTCTTTTTGTTTCCCAGCTACCCATGAGATAAAGAGGCTTCCTCTACCAAATGTTCCTACCATGATGTACTGTGCTACCACAGGCCCACAGCAACAGAACCGAGTGACCATGGACTGAAACCATGAGCCAAAATAAACCTTTCCCCAGTTTAAGTTGATTATCTCAGGTGTTTTGTCACAGTAACAGGAACTGTTCCTGTGATTGTTTTTAATACGAACAGCAAACGCTTCACTCTCTGAGTGAGGCAGAGTGACCTCAAATGAATATCATGCTCAAAACACTTTCCTAAATACTACCTCTATTCTCATGGGCTTCCATTATTTACAATCGTGGCAGAGTTGAATGTGAATACAAACTTTGCTGTAATTTGGATCTAAGGTGTCCCTCCAAGGCCCATGTGTTAAAGGCTCACTCCTCAGCTTGGGCTACTGGAAGGTGGTGGGGACTTTAAGAGATGGAGCCTGGTAGGAGGTCTGCATGTCACCGGGTCATGTCCTGGAAGGGACTGTAGGACCCCAGTCTCTTTCTCTCTCTTGCTTCCTGGCCATGAGGTGAATGATTTTATTCCACCACACACTCCCACTATAATGCACCATCATAGACCCAAAAGCAATGGGGTCAAATGATCACGGACTAGAACCACTAAAATTGTGTGCCAAAATAAACCTTTTCTCACCAGGAATGGTGATGCACACCCATAATCCCAGTACTTGGGAGGCTGAGACAGGAGGATGGCAGGTTTGTGGCCAGCCTTAGCAACTTAGCGAGGCTCTCAGCAACTTAGTGAGACCCTATTTCAAAATAAAGAGCAAAATAGGGCTGGGGGTGTAGTTTGGAGGGAGAATGCCCTTGTGTTCAAGCTCCAATACCAAAAAACAAAAACAAACAAACAACAACAAAAAAAACCCCAACAAGATAAACCTTTTCTCTTTATAAGCTGATTTTCTCAGATTTCCGTGATAGTGACAGAAAGCTGACTACTACAAACTTTAATAAAGATGATGATTTTTAAATTTAAGAGTGTCTGAAGGCTGAAACCAGGAACGAGTTGAAATTCGGAAAAAGAACCCAGGGCATCAAAAATGGCTTATTAAAGTTGAATTGAGGGGCTGGGGATGTAATTCAGAGGTAGGGTGCTTGGTATCACACTCAAGGGCCTGGTTTTAATCTCTGGAACTGGGGAAAAAAGAAAACTGTTCTTTTAAAGTTAAGTGGAGGGCAAATAGAAAAAAAAGAAAAAGATGAAAAAGGCTCTTGTTTAGGAACAGTAGTGATTTTTATCAGAAAGAAGTCAGGACATGTATACTCCTAATTTGCTTCCATCTTTACTGTCAAATAAAATCTTTTACCATGCAATGAGTAACAGAAATGTTGATAAGAGGGAATTAAAGCTCCAAGTGAAGAGATTATAAAAAGTGCCCCCTCTTCTCTAGCTAAGCTAATGAATTAAAATCACTTACCTGAATGAATTACTCTCCAGGGTGCTGATAACCCTTGCAAATGGCATTGCTAAACTGTTGTCAGGGATCCTGGAGGCAGCCAGGAGAACAGCAGCTTCTAGAAGATGAGGGTTGGTGCTTTTATAATGAATCACAGCCTGGGCAGAACATAGTACATTCCACTAAGTATTTCCACACAAATGCTTGCTTGTTCCCTCAAAAACACAAGTTGGACCCAATGAAAGAATAAATATGACCATAAGCAACAATGCCCCAGGCAGAGGCTTGCAATTATGACCACTGGGATGGATATAATTATCCTATCCGCCTTACCGATGAGGGAGCTGAGTTTCAAATAGATTTGCCCATGGTCTCACTGATGGTTTATTCTGGAAATACAAGAGCTTACTAATGACCTCCAAGCAAAAGTCTCAGATTCTAAATAACATATAAGCAGCTACAAAAAAAGGGGTGGTCACTGGGACAGGACACAGGTTCTTTGATAACAGATGTACACATGAGATATCAGATTGACATCACTTCTGGTTGCCCTAATTATCAGGCTCTTGAATATGACATGTTTGTATTTCAACCAAGGATTTCCTAATCCCCTCCTCTGTCCCTTGATG
The DNA here is from genome assembly GCA_004027655.1 of Graphiurus murinus. NCBI lineage: Eukaryota > Metazoa > Chordata > Mammalia > Rodentia > Gliridae > Graphiurus > Graphiurus murinus. The sequence continues at coordinate 8,249 of PVLC010001262.1, read as the reverse complement.
GAGAGTGGAAGTTTGAAATGTCAGCCAAGAAACCCAGAAAACTGTGTTCATGGGGCTAGAAGCTGGAGTCAAGGTGGGCTGGGCTTTGAGTCTGGTTATGATCGAAACCTGTCTTTCTCTCTGCTTAGAGTTGTATTGCTGTAAGCAATTTACTGTAACTCACACATATTTAAAGGAAACAATGACGTTTCCTGGGAAATTATTGCAGAACTCACAGACCTCAGAGGAGGTATGAGCAGTGAAAGGTCGGGCAGGACCCACTTGGCCAGAAGAACCATCTGGTCAGCTCCCTCACTAGAAGGTACGAGCCGGGTGTTGGTTCAGCAAGGGGACAGGGACACTGGCTTTACTAATTATGCCCACCCTTTGTGTTTGGGGAAAGAGAAGAGGAGAGATTCCACTCAAACTTCATGAAGCAAGAATGGAGGAGGGCAGAGCCCCAGAGCAGAATCAGGGTTGTTGCTGGAATTAAGGGGAACGGACCACTTTCTTGTCTCCTCAGCAGGGGTCCAAACAGGACAACTTATTGAGAACACCTCTGCTTCTAGGGCCCGTATGAACGTGCGGGAGACTTCAGTGAGAAGCATTCAGGTAGGGTTGAATGAGAGAATGAGGAGGAGGTGCTCGGTAAATGGGAAGGCAGTATACGATGCTTCCTGGCATTATTGATAGGACAGGAGGAGGAATAATTTCTCTGACAGGTGCATTTCAAGAAGAATCAGGGCTCACTCTGCCTGGCCCTTCAGGTT
>PVLC010001262.1:0-2500 GCA_004027655.1 Graphiurus murinus | reverse complement strand
CAAGAGGAATTCAACTTCATTATTTGAGTGTGGATATACAGTATTCCCAGTTGATTTGTTAAAAATATTGATTGATTTCGTAATATTAAACCAACTTTGTATTCTCAAACTATAGCATATCATTAGAGCCCATTTGCTAATATTTTGCTTAGGATATTTTTTAAGAGTGATCATGAGAGATATGAGCCTATCATTTTCTTTTCGTATAATGGGCTTGTCACACTTTGGTATTAAAATTATGATGGCCTCAAAATGAGTTGAGAATTATTTTTGTTTCTATTATTTGGACGAGTTTGTGTGAGGCAGGTGTCATTTATTTAAAGTTTTTTTGTATTTCAGTAGTGGGGATGAACCCAGGGCTGTTCTACCTCTGAGCTATACTCAGCCCCATTTTATTTTTTATTTTGAAACAGGATCTCAGTAAGTTGCTGAAGCTGGCTTGTGACCTTCTGTCTCAGTCTACCAAGTACTGGGGTTAAAGACACGTGCCACCACATCCAGCTTATGAACATGAGCTACTTTTTTAATATCTTGAGACCCTATATTAGGGTTAGGGTTTTAAATGTTTAAAAGATTTTACTAATGAAGAAGTCTGGACTCAGAGGTTTGTTATCTAAAACAGATATAAACTGATATAAACAGATTAAAATTTCTATTTACTCTCAAATTGATAAATTATGCTTTCCTATAAATCCCAATTCATGTGGATTTCCCAATTTACTGGTAATAAAGTTCTTTGACCTTCTTCTTATAGTAGTTAACTTGTGTCCTCTTTCTTATTATCAGACTTTATTTTTCAGAGCCGTTTTGGGTTCACATCTAAATGGAGCAGAAAATACAGAGTTCTTATATATACTCCCTTCCCCACCCATGCACGGCCTCCTCCACCGTCAGCGTCCCCACCAGAGCAGTACGTTTGCTATAGTCAGTGGACCTACATTGAAACGTCATCACCACCCAAAGTCTGTGGTTTACATTAGGGCTCACTCCTGGTGACGTACATTCTATGAGTTTTGAAAAAAGTATAATGGCATTTACCTACCATCGTAGAATCCTATGGGGTATTTTCACTGCCATGAAAGTCCTCTGTGCTTGGCCTACTCATCCTTCCCTCCTTCCTAAACCCTGACAAAAACTATCTCCATAGCTTTGCCTTTTCCAGAATGTCACCTAGTTGGAATTATACAGTATTTCGACTTCTCTGATTAGTTTCTTTAACTAAGTAATATGCATTTGTTTCCTCCATATCTTTTCATGGTTTGGTAGCTCATTTCTTTTCAGCACTGTATAATATTCCATTGTATGGATGTACCACAGTTTACTTATCCATTCACCTACTGAAGGACATCTTAGTTGCTTCCAAATTTTGGCAACAGTGAATAAAGCAGTTATAAACACCCATGTGCAGGTGTTTGTGGGTTTGTAGTTTTCAGTTCATTTAGGTAAATACCAAGGTCTGAAACTGCCAGATCATATGGTAAAAGTATGTTTCATTTAGTAGTAAGTTAACAAGCTGACTTCCATAGTGATGGTGCCATCTTACACCCCCACAGCAAAGAATTCCTGTTGCTCCATATCCTCATCAGAGTTTGAGGTCAGTGTTTTTGGCATTCACCATGGTCATGGTATTTCATTGTTGTTTTTATTCTCCATTGCCTAATGATACAGAATGAGTGTCTTTTATGCTTATTTGACATCTGTATATCTTCCTAGTGAGGTATCTGTTCAGATCTTTTGCTCATTTTTAAAAATCTGGTTGTTTTATTTTTGTTTCATGAATTCATTTTTGTTTGTTTGGTTGGTTGGTTGGTTGGTTGGTTTGGTTTTTTCAAGACAGGTTCTCACTATGTTGCCCAGGTTAAGCTCAAACTCCTGATCCTCCTGCCTCAGTCTCCTCAGTAGCTGGGGTTATAGAGGTGTGCCACTGCCCTATTTTTTATTCTTTATTTTGAAACAGGGTCTCACTAAGTTGCGGAGTGCCTCACTAGGTAGCTGAGGATGGCCGTGAACCCGAATCCTCCAGTCTCAGCCTCCCAAATGCTGGGATTACAAGCGTGCGCCACCACGCCCCGCGATACTTTTTAGATTTAGGATAATAGAACTTTATCATATGCATCTTTTGCAAATGTTTTCTCCCAGCCTGTGGCTTCTCACTTTTTTTCACTGGCTTCCTTCCTTCTTTCTTTTTTTTTAAATCAGTCTTGCTAGTAGTTTATTGATTGTATTAATCTTCTCAAAGAACCAACTACTGCACTTGTTGCTAGTCTTCTATTCTTTAAAATACTTAGACTAGTTTTTCGCCTTTTTTTTTTTTTTTGCGGTACTGGGGATTGAACTCAGGGGCATTCTACCTCCGAGCTACACCCCCAGTCCTATTTTTTATTCTTTATTTTGAAACCGAGTCTCACTAAGTTGCAGAGTGCCTCACTAGGTAGCTGAGGCTGGCCGCGAACCCGGATCCTCTGGTCTCAGCCTCCCGAATGCTGGGATTACAAGCGTG
>PVLC010001261.1:25440-150664 GCA_004027655.1 Graphiurus murinus | reverse complement strand
CCTGAGAACCGGATCAACTTATAGTACTTCCCCTACTCCCCTCCCTTAGGAATGTACCCTTAGAGATAACCGAGAGTAAACCCATTCCTCTGCCTCAGTTTTACAACATTGTATAAATTGAGCTGCGAAAAATAAAGCTTCAGAGTCTGACACTGCACTGCAGGCTCTTCGTGTCTTTCTTTTTCATCCCATTTCATAGTGGTCGTGGGCACCCCCTGAACCCCCCGTTCACTGTCCTTGCGGGCGAGGACACCGTTCCCCACATAGCTTCTCCAGTGCAGGTGTAGAAAGAATAGTGACTGCCACAGTTCTCAGAAAACTGGAGGATGAGAGAGAGAATGACACAGCCCAAACAATGGCAGTGTTGTGGAATATCCTTGAGGAGATTTGCTCAAAGACTATGAATGGTACCTACCATTGCAAAGTTTGTTTTACGGTGTGCACGGGGCCCTGGACAGAGTTCGACAATCCTCTCGTTCATTTCCTCTCATTCATTTCTCAGTCATCTAAGCTGATTCTGAACCTTCCCACAATCTTTCCATCACATCCTACCTTTCAGAAAACTCGGAAGCCACAGGCTTCACAGACTTCTGCAGCCTCACCTTCCTTCCTTTCTAATCATCTCTGTGAGCTGTACTCACCTGCCTTATTTGTTTTGTTATTGTGGTGCTGAGGACTGAGCTGGGGCCTGGGCTTGCTACGCACGTGCTCTACCACTGAGCCCCATCCCCAGCCCCTCCTGCTTCTTCTGGAGGATGTACCCCTCTGCCTGGAACTAAACATGGTAGAGCCTCCCCCACATGCCCGGTGGGCCTCGCTCTTTCTTCCTCCTGTCACAGTCAGACCTCTGCCTCCAGGTGTTAATTTCCTATTTAACACTCAGTAGGCTTCTGCCTGCCCCACCCCTCCCACCTCCCATTCCCGCAACCTCTCCAGCAAGGTCACCAAGGACTTCCAAACTGCCAACCCCAATGGGCGATTTCCAGCCTCGGCCTTAATGAGCCTCTGGGTTGCTTGCAGCACGCTCTTCAGAATCAGTCTCACATCATTTCCTTTCCTCCTGTCCCTGTGGCCATGTCAGGCGCTCTTCAAATCTCCCCTGAACTGTTTGAATAGTGTCCTTCCTGGCTTTCGTGCCTTTCCTTTTACCAGCCTCTTCCTATGGCTATTCAGGTGATTTTTCTAAAATAAAATGTGATCAAAACACTTTCTTGTTTAACATCTTTCCATTGCTCTCCTTCGGGAAGTGATGGGTTCAGAATCCTTAGCGCTGTGGGCAAGCCCTTTGTGCCATGGGCCCCTTCTGCCTTTCCAGCTGCGTCTCCACCTCCTTTCCCCTCTGCCTCTGCATCCGTTGCACTAACTTGGAGCTCCCTGCAGGAGCCACAGCTTGGCAGCGCCCCCAGCCCCTGCCCTTGCCCCGGCCCCCGCCCCCACCCTGGCATACTCCTGTTTGCGCATCTCAGCTGACAGGCCCCCCCGGCGAAGCGTTCCCGACTGCTCCTAGCAGAGCCCATGTTCTCCTTTCCTTCATTCCCACGTTTCTCCACTGGGCTTCTCACATTGCATATTTATGATTTCTTTACACATCAGTTTTTCCCAGAAGATCACAGGGCTAAGATCCTCATGGGCAAAGGAGGGAGTTTAATCATTCTTTGTCAATAAATATGCAATAAACAAATGAATAAATGGAAGAGGGCCTCCAGGAAGACTGGACCGCGGGGCGAGGCAGCTCTCAGCGATGTGGAGGCCGTGCCACACAACACGCCAGTCCCTGCCGTCTGCTCTTCGTCCACCTTATTGATGTAGAAATGTCTGCCCCTGTTGCATGTTCCCCAATTCAGGAAAGCAGCACCTCCTTCCTGCTCCTGCCTGCTGCCTTTGATAGCTTATACCAAAGTATTACTCAGCTGCTTCTAGCTTCTCTCTCTTTTACTTTTCTCTTTAAAATCCAATTTTGGAAAGCAAGTTGAGGAGTTCAGGCCCTGAAAGATCTCCATTGATTTATGTTGCCTTCCTTATTTATTAATGGGACCACTTTCTCCTTGATATTTCTTTTTCTCTCTGATGTATTTGTAAAAGCTCTGCTTTTTCCTTTTAACCTGATGCATTAGATTATTTCAGCCTTCGAGCTCCCCCTCCTACCTTTTCTTTTCTCTCCATTCCTATTTTAGCTGGGATACTTTTACACCTTCTGCCTTAGACCTCCATGCCCAGTGACAATTTCAAATGATGACCTTAAATCCTCATGTCGATCCTGGAGGAAATCAAACTGCTGACTTTTTAACCTCTACATTTTGCCCTTTTAAGAAATGACATTGGAGCCAGGCATGGGGGTGCATGCTTGTAATCTCAGTACTTGGGAGGCTAAGAAAGGAGGATTGCAGAATAGAGTCCAGTCTCAGCAACTTAGGGGGACCTTAGTGAAACTCACTTTTAAACAAACAAACAAAATATGTCTGGGAGTATAGTGGAGAGGTAAAATGTTTCAAAACAAACAAACAAACAAACAAACAAACAAACAAGCAAACAAGGGCTAGGGGTGCAGCTTAGAGGTAGAATTCTCCTGGATTCAATCCCTAATACTCCCTACTCCCTTGACTTTTAATTTATATAGTGGTTGAGAACAAGATCTTGGAGCCAGACTGTGGGATTCAAATCTCACCTCTACTATTTACTGACGGAGTGACTTTGTTTAGACTTCTCAAACTCTTTGTGCCTTAATTTCCTCTTCTGCAAAAATGGACTTCATAACATCTACCTCCTGGAGTTGCTGCGATGATTAAGTTTATTGAAAGCTACAACCTACAGAGAAGCGTGCCTGGCACAAGGAGCCCTCTGTGGGTATCAGTCCTTCCTACCGTTTTACCTTCACCTCCTCCCTGCCTTCTTTTTGCTGTGTTGAATGTGTTCTCTGGTTGCTTGGCTTCCAGCATTCAGGGGTCCAGCACTCTGGGTAGAACATTTTCCTAGACACTCTATAATGAGCAGAGGATGAGCATGGCCAGACCCTGATTGTATACAGACCTTGGGGATTCTAACAAAAGAGAAATGGAAATGACCTTTACCAAGTGCTTCCAGAGTAGGCAGTGTGATAGGTACTTTATATGGTTTACTATATATCATTTCTTCCTTATAGCAACCCCTTGAGGTTGAAATCATGTCTCCTTATTTTGGAGAGGAAAAAAATTGAGATTCAGTAAGGTTAAAGTTTTTGTCCACTGTCTCACTGCAGTTAAGTAGCAGAACTGAAATTGGAACCTGGGTTGGCCTGGCCAGCCATATAGCCCTTAATCACTTAGCTGTAGTCTATCCCAAGTAAAAGAGTGGTGCTGTTATTCTGATGCACAGAATTTCAAGAAGGAACTGGAGCCAGGCATACCATTGTTCTAGCGTAAGAGCTGAGGAGGGCCCCAATAACTGCATGACTATAAAACTGCAATAAAGGGGGCAAATCTGAGCTTAAGTAGGACACCCTTCACCCAGTATCTGGGGAAAATCTGGGGTGCAGCATAAAACACCCAGCACAGGACCCTGACCCATACATGAATGCAGAAAATGTAGCCGGGTGGAGCAGGGGCAGCTCTGGGGCTGAGGGTGGGCCACCAGGCAGGAGGCCCCAGAGCAAGTCAGTCCTCCACTCAAGCCATGCACAGGATCCCGCAGGATGTGGTCATCAGAGAATCCAGAGCTGGGTGGGAGGGCAGGACAGAGGTGTGCAGGGGGATGCCTGTAATGACTTGACTTCTTAGGAAGTTTGACTCACTAGGAGGAGTCCGGAGAGGCTAGTTCCTCTACTTCCTTCTTGGGTGACTGTGGCCCTGGACAGCTTCATTGACCTTCATTTTAGCCCCGGAAGGCCCAGAGTGAGTGCCGAGTGTCAGGTGGCTAACCTGGGCCACCCCATATGCAAGGGGACATCTGGTTCTGCCCAGAATTTACAGCAATCCATTTGGTGCCTAGGTAACTCAGGCATGACATCACTGTTAACAGAGATGGCTCTGGGATCCCTTCCAGAACCCAGGCTCCTTGCTTTGACCTCCTTACCCTGCGGGGCTCCGACCTCCAGACCACACCGGTCTTCCTTGCTCCTTCCCAGCGGCCTTTCTTCTGTCTCCAGGTGAGGACACTCGTTTTTGCCACAGGTCTTTACAGTAGCTGTTTTGTCTGCATAGACAGGCCTTCTCTGGCTCCTAGAAAGACAGGTTCCTTTGTCTAATCCCAATCTCAACTCTAACATCTCCTCCCTAGGTGGGCTTTTCTCCGTGCCTCATCTAACTCCTCATCTAACTCTGCTCAGTATCAGTCTTGAGCATACCATCCTACTTAATTTTCTTCCTAGATGTTTACTGCTATTTTACAGTATCTGGTTTGTTTGTTTACTTGCTTACTCTGTCTTCCTTATGAGTTTAAGCTCTGTAGGGGCAGGAGCTTTGTCCAATCTGTTATATCCCTACTTCTTAGGGAAGTGCACAGCATACAGTAGGTGCTCAATAAATATATTTGGAACTAATGAATAATCTGAATATCACCTTTCATTCATGAAACAGCTTTACATGAACCTATTCAGTCTGCTGCTATAAGATTTTCCCAGTTTGTGGTCTGAAATTCTAGAGTACCATTTTGTAAGTATGAAACAATGCAATTTAGTTCAGTGTAATGCTAGGAGAGTTGGACTCTCCCAAGATCACAAAAGGGAGAGTAACTCATATGATTTTTAAACATTACAATATAATTTGCTATAAAGTGAAAAGGCATGTTACTACCTAGCCTTTTTATAAATATTTTTTTTTACTTCTCTATTTAATAAAGATAAAAGCTGCTTGGATGCTTGTTTGGGGCTCAGCACCTAAAAAGTTCAAAACTGAGATTCAATAAGAGAAATTTAATCCTGCCTATCCATTTGTAAATGCTCTTTTGGAGAATTTCCTGTTCATGTTTTTACTGATTACAGCACAGTTCAATTCTTTCCTGAAGCTGCTTTACATTCTCTTTTATGAGAGAGAGAGAGAGAGAGAGAGAGAGAGAGAGAGAGAGAGAGAGAGAGAGAAGACACATAATCAAACAATGTTTCTCAAATGTCTTCATCGAGTAGCTGTCACCAGAAAGGTCCATCTGTCCTTACGATGTTAAACTTCAGCAAGCTTCAGAGAAAGTCTTTGACTCATCTCTGTTGCTCCAGTGACTCATTCTTTTTCCAGTTCCATTTCTTCTCTTGCTTCCAGAATATCTTTATTTTGATATTTTGCCTGCCCTTGGAGTTTAACATACCATAGTAGCCCATATCTAGCATCAGAATCAGTACTCCTTCTCAAATTCCCAAATTACCTTCCAATGTTCCCCTTAGGACTGAGCCCCCCAGGAAATGTGGTCTGGGCCCACTTTGCGCCCCACTTCCTCTGAGAGCACTTATAAACACTGTCAAAGGCCTCCAGTCTTTTGTGGGGCTGGTGGAGTCCTCAGGTCCTTTTTGTTTTCCTTGGGACTGGGAAGAAGGGAGGATCTCAAGAGGATCTATTAAAATTCATTTCATCTCACTCAGTGCCCACAGTGGTTGTGTCTTGTGTCATCAAAGTTCATGAGTTGGAGCCTTAATTCCGCTGTGCAGCGGTGCTGGGGGAAAGGGCTTAGTGGGGGTGTTGGGATCATGGAGGCGGAGCCCTCATGAATAGATTAATGCTTCTCGCCCTTGAATGAATTCTGCTCATGCAGGACCAAATTAATTACCATGGGAGCAGGACATTGTGAAGTGAGGCTGCCTCTTTTGGTTGTTTGTTTGTGGTACGTGAAATTGAACTCGGGTATTCTACTTCTGAGGTACACCTTAGCCCTAATTTATTTTATTTTAATTAACTCATTATTTTTTGTTTGTTTTTGGTACTTGAGATTGAACTCGGGGGTATTCTGCCTCCAAGCTATATATATTTTTTTAATATTTTATTTTGAAACAGGGTCTTGATACATTGCTGAGGCTGTCTTTGAACCTGTAATCCTCTGTCCTCGCCTCCCAAATACTGAAATTACAGGCTTTTGTCACCAGGCCCAGCTTTATTTTTTACTTTGAAAAGGATCTCATTAAGTTGCAGAGCCTTGCTAAATTGCTGAGGCTGGCCTGTGACCTCTGATCCTCCTTCGCAGCCTCCTGAGTACAGGGTTCCAGGCATGTGCCACCATACCCGGCTGTGCCGCTGTGTTGCCTCCTCTGGACTCACCCAACGCCCTTCCACTTTCCACCAGGAGTTGAGGGCACACGACCCTCACCAGATGCAGTTGCTCCACCTTGGACTTTCAAGCCTCCAAAACCACGAGAAAAAAGAAACCTTTTTCTTTCATAAGTGATCTGGTCTCAGGTACCTTTTAATAGCAAAGAAAATGGATGAAGACTGTTCTTTAGCATCTATGCTTGTCCCCGCAGCCCATGTTGGTAGCCTCCTCAAGGGCTGGCTGATGAGAGCATGACCTGAGCCATTTTGGCCCGCACTGGTCTCCGTAGTGGAGGAGCCTTAACTCCGCCTCCCAAGGTGGCAGACTCGCCATTAATGGGGATATACCAGTCTGAAGATTTCTCAGCAGGCCCTTCCCTGCCTTCTCATGCACCTGATCCTGTGGTCCCAACCTCCCAACCTCGAAAGATGTGCACATTAAGCTGATACCTTCTGAAATACTTTCATTTTAAAACAACTTCTTTAAATAAAATACAACTTGCAAAGGTTTCTTTAAAATAAGCTGATTTTCACTACAATAGTCAGAATGAGGTGAATACTTTCTTTCATTCAAAAATATGTATTGAGAATCTGGCATGTACAGGCACTGAGCTAGATGCTAGGGAGTCCAAATGGATGTGACACCCATGGTCTTTTAAAGCTGAAACCTGAAAATTGAGTAGGAGCTAGAGAAGCAAAAGAAGTGGGGGTGTAGGGGTTATGCACCTGGCAGAGGAAACAGCATAGGAAGGATCTAAAGTGGCTGAGCTCACCTGAAGGGTGGAAGTTAATGAAAGCCGGCTCTGGAGCAGAAAGAATCAGTCAGTGAGAGTGCCAGGTGCATAAGAGGTGAGGTTTAAATGATGGTCCAGGAGACTCTGACAATCATGTATAACAAGCAATGGCTGTTGGTCGCATTTGAGTATGGGAGTGCTATGATCATATTTAAACTTTTGGGGGGTGGTCCTGGGATTGAACTCCGGGGGTATTCTTCCAAGTTATTCCCCCAGCCCTTTTTATATTTTATTGTTAAAAGGGGGTTTGTTAAGTTGCTGAGGCTGTCCTCCAGCTTGTGATCCTTCTGTCTCAGCCTCACAAGTATTGGGATTATAGGTTCCAACATGCCAGGTTTCATATTTACAATTTTAAGATTTTTCTGGAGAATGGGTTACCAAGAGTAGAGTGTAGAATCAGTGACACCAGTTAGATTACTGGAGGGAGCTGGGAGTATTAGCAGTCAACTGTAATCCCAGTACTTTGGAGACTGAGACAGAAGAATTGCAGGTTCAAAGCCTCAGCAACTTAGTGAGACCTTCAGCAACTTAGCAAGACTCTGTTTTAAAATAAAAATTAAAATAATGCTGGGGTTGTAGCTCAGAGGTAGAATGCCCCTGGTTTCAATTCATAGTACAAAAAAAAAAAATAGATTATTGGAGGAGCCTTAGGGCATATGTAGGTGGTAAAGATGGGGGGGAATGAATTAATTCAAAAGATATTTTGGAGATAATTATAAAAGTCTTCAGTGTTATATTAAATGCATAGGATGAGAGACAGAGGTAAAGGTATAAGCCTTTGATTTCTGCATTGAGAGCTTGGTTGTGTAGTGGTGCCCTTTACTGATATCGTTAAGATTTGGGAAGTGCTAAGGTTTGGATATGTTTTCAGTGTATCCCCCAAAGATTCATGTGCTGGAAGCTTGGTTCTCTGTGAGGTGGTATTGAAGTAGTAGATCCTTTATGAGATGTGGCTGTGTTAGCTTTATGTTGCTATGGTAGAATATCTGAGACAAACAACTTATAAGGAGAAAAAGTTTGACTCATGGTTTCAAATCATGATCAGCTGGTTCTGTTGCATTTGGGTCGGTGGCAAGGCCGGACACTATGGCAGGAGTGCATGGTGTAGCAAAGCTGCCCTACTCATGGAAGCCAGAAAGAGGGGGGTTGTGGTGGTGCACACATGCAATCCAAATACTTAGGAGGTTGAGACCTGATCCCAGGTTTGAGACCAGCCTCAGCAGCTTAGTGAGACTCTATTTCAAATTAAAAAAAATTGAAAGGTCTGGGGTATAGCCCTGAGAGAGAATCTTCTTCAGTACGAGGAAGAGAGAGAGAGAGAGAGAGAGAGAGAGAGAGAGAGGGAGGTAAAAAAGAGGCAGGAGAGGACCATGTACCCAATATCCCCTCCAAGGACATGTTGGCAATGACCTAACTTCCTTTCACTAATCTCCATCTCCTCATCTTCTGATTGGGGGACACCTTAGTTTCTCCAGGTGTTTAGAACATCACCCTAGGAGGGGATTAATGTTATTCTTGTAGAGTAAATTATTTCCCTGTAAGAATGGGTTGTTAAAAAAAGAAAAGCAAATCTTACCCTTGAATCTCTCTGGCTTCCTGTCTTGGCATGTGAGTGCTCCCTCCACACTGACTCCCACCACTTTGACATCTGCCATGTTGTGACACAGTGAAGGGGGCCCTCATCAGAGGCCAAACAGATGGGGCTACCTGACCATGAACTGTCATCTTCCAAAACTGAGCCAAGTAGACATCTTTTTTTTTTTTTTACAATGTATTCTACTTTAAGTATTTTGTTATAGTAATAGAACATGGATTAATGCAAGGAAGAAGGGATTTGGGAGCTGGAGATGAAGAGTTGAGTTTGGAACAGGTTGGGTTTAAGGGGTCTTAAATACCAAGGGAAGGGGAAGATGTCCTGTTGATTGTTTACTATGGAGATCTAGGGAGGACATAAATGTTTGGGAACATTGGCATAAAGGTGGCATTTAAAACCATGGGAGTCAATAAGATTGCCTAGGAAGAGGATAGAGAAAACAAAGTCCCAAGTATCTAGTTTGTCCTTATCCAGGTGATATTAAATAACTCGTCAATTTTATCAATAACTTTTTGTTGTTGTTAACTTGGATTGCCTGTTTAACTGCATGGGCCTTCTCATCTGGTAGCCCTAGGAAGTTCTGAAGTGGACATGGCCACATAAATTAACATTTTCCCATTCCTTCTTGGAAATAATCTCCCATAATAACTCAGAAAGAGAAAATTAATTCACCTGCCCCACCCCTTTTTATTGTACGAGACTAGAAGACAAATGCAGTCTCCAGAGTCCAAAATATGTGAAAGAGATTCTTAAAGGAGCTAAGTATAGCAGCAGCCATGCAGAAGAAAGCAGAGAGAAGAAATATGGAGAAAATACAAGAGAAATTATTTCTTCATGGCCTGGGGCTCCTTCCCAGAAGTTTAAGTTTATATTTCTTCTGTCTGGATCTGGCTTGGTTCAGAGAAGCAGAGGAGGCGAAATCATACAAAGAACCACACAGGCACAACGTATTAGGAAACCTCCATCTCTGTGACAGTAGAGAGGAAAAGCCTTTGGATCTAAAAAACTGCCAAGTAAAAGACCACCCTGATTTCTCTCTCACCTGCAAGAAGCTCTAAATAGAGTTGGTCCATGGAAATCAAACTCATTAAAAAATGATTAATAAAAGTGTTTTAGTAAGATATTGATATAAAGATGCTGTAAGAAAACTGGAGAAGCAAGTAACAACAGAAAAGAGACTCATCCAAAATCTGCTACGGAATACTTAAAAATTGTGAAGAGAAACAATTGCTTTTATGAGGAGAAACCCTATGGCAAAGAGGTGAGAAATTGAGGAAGATATGGCTACACAACAGAAGGGAATGCAGTGTGAGCTGGCGGGAAAGCAGAAAAAACAAAACAAAACACCACCAGAAAGAAGGCAAAATTGGAGAGAACACAAAGAACTGACACCACCAAAAATATAATAAGAAATATGGAACGTAAAGACTGGCTCGGTGCTGCACACCTGTAATTCCAGTACTTGGTAACTGAGACAGAAAGATCGCAGGTTCAAAGACAGCCTCAACATTTAGTGAGACCCTCAGCAATCTAGTGAGATTCTGTTTCAAATAAAAAGTACAAAAGGCTGGGGATGTAGCTCAGAGATAGAATGCTCCTGAATTCAATCCTTAGTATCAAAAAAAAAAAAAAAAAAAAAAAAAAAAAAAAAAAAAAAAAAAAAAAAAAAAAAAAAAAAAAAAAAAAAAAAAAAAAAAAAAAAAAAAAAAAAAAAAAAAAAAAAAAAAAGGAGAGAGAGGAACATGGAAAATAGAAAAGAGAAAAGCAAACAAAATAAATGGAAACAAAAAGGGAATAAATTTTAAAAAGAGATCTGGAAGACAAGAAAGCACAGTCCAAAAATTACAGAATTGGAGTCTCCAAAGCCAAAAACCTAAGCAATGAAAACTTTAAAAAACTGAAAATGCACATAAAGTAATAAGGCAAGACAAGGACTACTATATTGATTAATATGTGATTTTAATGCTCCCGTTGAAAGAAAGAAAGAAAGCATTTCCACTTTACTTAAATGAAAATACCTGATTCTGGACAAAAGACAATCCTAAAGCAAAGTGACTCAAAATAGTTGAAAATAAGTAAATGGGTGCAAATATACTGGTAAATGAAGACGGAAGGAAAGAAGGAGTTGAGATCTTCATTGGGCCAAGGTAGGATGCAGGCCAAAAAGCACTGACTCGGAGAAGGGACTTCTAATATTAAAGTATGCAGCAATACTGAATAACAGCCTCAATATTCATATAGTTATAAAGCAGAGATACAGATTAATACAGGACAGAAAGGTGAAATCATACTAAATAGGAGACATTAGAGGTTTCTCAATTGAACAAATGTTAAGAAGGGCAGCAAGATTAACTTGTAGCCTTCTGGTGCTTACCTTGGGCTGTCTTCATACACTGACTGTACAAAAAGAGGAGAAAGATTAAATTTACTCCATATACAACTTGGCCCGGAAACTGTGCCTGGTCTGTATTGTGAATGGGAAAAATGAAGTTGAGAAGAAATAAGCAAACAGAGCTTGCATTTAAAATAGGAAACAAAACAAAACAACTACCATTAGAAATTTTTTAATTTGCTTTGTAACAACTCATGGGCCAACAAGAAAATGAAAATGCAAGTTAGAAAATACTGTACTAACCCAGGGGCATTCTATCTCCGAGCTATACCTCCTGCCCTATTTTTTTTTTTTTTTATTCTTTATTTTGAAACGGAGTCTCACTAAGTTGTGGAGGGCTTCACTAAGTAGCTGAGGCTGGCCGAGAATCCAGATCCTCCAGTCTCAGCCTCCAAAATATTGGGATTACAAGTGTGCACCACCACGCCTGGCTAGATTCTACTTTATTTAGAGGCATTGTGCTGTGTATTTTGCAAACACTTCCACGCATTTAACTACCTTATGGGACCTGTATATCAGGTCAGTGTTTAGATCTCAAGGGTTGTGTTTATGTTATCTATCTCTTAACAGATTGTTCAAAGTTAATAGGATAGATTTAAAGGTATGCATATTTTGTTGTGTTTTATAATCTCTCCACTTTTAATTGGTTACTCCATTCCTTGAATGAATATATTGAGAAGCACTGTTTGATTACATCCTATGTCTTACTACTAAATAACTCCTCATGCTGATAGGAGTTACACATTTGTACTTAGCAATGGAACATATACACACATACAGAGATGTACACCTTCCTAAACTTAATGCTGAATTATCAGAACATTTTCAGAGTACTGTGCTTCCTACCCGTCCTATCTTGCTTTTAGCCTGCTTAAATTTGGTCTGCTACTTGCTTAGTATAATGCTCAACAAATCCTGTTGAGCAAAGGAAACTATATTGAATTCTTCCATGTCTGTGCACTTGACCAGTAGTTCAATCTACGTGGGTTGTTCCTCCTTCCTCAGGGTTCCACTAACAAGTTTGTAGTCACTGACCCAGGACTCCACAGTCTGAACATCTGCTCTTCTTCCAGCTCAATGAAGCGGTTTTATGCAGGAGGCCATTGCCAGTCGGGTAGGCCCAGCCTCTAGAACTCAAAAGGTCTCAGCCTCCTTTGTTTATGAGCTATCTGAGCCTACCAGGGAGGTCATGGCTTTAAAAATATCCTCCCCACTTTGAAAGGACAGTGGAGTCACTCCAGTCTTTGGCACTGAGGCCTGTCATTGTCTCATTGATAGCCCTGCATCTTTGAAGCAGAGTTTTCCTGGGGCAAAGGGGCCAAGCTCCTTGCTTACCCCTCCTGGGCTGGTGGGCACCTTCCAGTCTTGTATCGAGCGGGAAGGAGCCACCCTGGCTAAAGGAGGAACAGGAGAGCTCTCGACACCCTGATGAGGGACGCAAATATATTTGCCACTGGTGAGCTGTTTGTAATTAATGCGTGCTTTGTGATTTTAATCTTTCTTTAATCTGTAAAGCTATAAAAATTTACAGTGCAATTTTAGAATCAAGAAAAAAAGCAAAATTTCATAGCGTGGTCCTTAAAGTTCTCCTACTTCATGAGATCCAAGCTATAAGGAGAGCACCTACACAGGCCCTTCCTGTGAAGTCCCTGTCAGCTTTTTCTCTGTGGTCTCATTTTGTTCCCCTACCCAGAAGTCACTGGAAACAGAACCATCTCTCAAAAGAAAATAAACAATACAGTGCACGCCACAGAAAGAGAATGGAGGAAAAGAACATCTTAGGTAAATACCAGACTACTTATTTTATGATTTTTAAATGTCATTTTTGCTCCAATATTGACTTTTATGGAGGATGAATTATAGATCTGCAGCGCTGGGGAAGCCGGGGTTTCCTTTCTTCCACACAGCTGGTCAAGTTAAGAACTGAAGTCACGCTAATTAGTTATGAGTTTCTTAGTTTCTTAGCACTGAAGACCAGACTGCTGAGAAAACTCTACGAGGTGACCCCTCAGGGGAAGACAATACACCCGGGAAAGAACCAGAGTGGGCAACAAAGAAGCTCAAAACAACATCCCAATCTTGTTGCTACAAACAGATGTTGCCGCAGGCACTGGCTTGCAAGAACGAAATACAATACAATCTCTCATCTGTCTGACTAGCTTCTCTCTCCAAGAATTGGTTTCAAGGCAAATTATTTCAGGGTTGAGCAGGCTGGTAATAGGTGGTGGAGTTGGAAGCGCAGGTCCTTGGTGACCTGAGGTCTCAGAAATGATGCAGAAAGAAGTGAAAGGGTTGAGCCGGGGTCAGGGGGAGACCTGGAGCCAGAAAGCAGGTCACGAATAAGGAGAGGGCAGCTGGATTTCCAAGAAGAGGTTTCCAGAAACTAGCTAGAGGGAGTGAGTATGAACTGAGATTCCTGGAGGGAGGTCATAGAAGGCTAAGGGGGAAAGAAAGAGAAAACTGAGTTAGTGCCCCTCCCCCACTCCTGCCCGTGACTAGGGTTTTGATTGTTTGCTCGGTGTCTCACAGAGAAATGCAGGATTAAAGAAACATAGATTAAATTGGGTAAATTCAATCTACATAGACAAAAAGAAGTTAATTCAGACCAAAAGGGTTAGAATCCTGGAGGAGGGAGAGGGCTTTTGTTTTATTTGGGAAAGATTTTTTTTAACTGAGTTATATGAATTAACTTGCCTGATTTTCCAACATGATTGTATAGACATGTAAGTCTGCAGTACTTTTATGATTTGTTTTGCCAAAATGATATTATTCTATTAGAAATTAAAAGACACATACTCCTACTAACTTATAATTGCTTAAACTTTGAATTTGTTCTTCATCTGTCTTCCTTAATCCAACTGCTTCTATAATAATGAGCCATTGGTGGGGAGGGAGCAATACTACGGAGAATAGGTAACGTTCATTGAAAACCTCCTATGTGCCTTGCCCTGCCTTTGGGACAGGAATGCTAGCCGGTGCTCAACTAGCAGGCATATGCACCTGTGTCGATATAGCACATCCATACAAGTGTACAGACACGAAGCGTATTTTAAGAGGTTTATATGTGTTACATCATTGGGTCCCACAACAACCCTGTAACAGAGGTCCTGTTACTCTTATTCTTATCTTCTCTTTACAGATAAGCAGACCATGGCCCAGTGAAGTTAAATGACTTGCCCAAACGTTAGGTAGCTAACAAGTGGCTGAACCAGTATTTGAGTTAGACTGATTTGAGTTAGACTGTGGTTGTAGAGCCTGGGATCCTACTAATTTCATCTTATGCTAATTATTTATCCTTTGAAGTAGAGAGGCAGTGTTGTCATCATTGTTATTTTACATATAAAGAGACTGAGATTCGCCCTGCTTGGTGTCACATGCCTGTAATCTCAGTACTTGGGAGTCTGAGGCAGGAGGATCTACGGTCTGTGACCAGTCTCGGCAACTTAGCAAGGCCCTCAGCAAGTTAGCGAGACCCTGTTTCAAAATATAAAACACAATAGGGTTGGGGGTGTAACTCAGGGGTAGAGTGCCCCTGGGTTCAGTTCCTAGTACTGCCAAAAAAAGAAAGAGAGAAGGGGGGCTCCACCTGGATTACTTTAGACCTATGATATTTTTTTTTTTGGTACTGGGGATTGAACTCTGGACATTCTACCTTTGAGCTATACCCCCAACCCTATTTTTTTATTCTTTTTATTTTGAAACTGGGTCTCACGAAGTTGCAGAGTGCCTCACTAGGTAGCTGAGGCTGGCCACAAACCCGGATCCTCCAGTCTCAGCCTCCCAAATGCTTTTTGAACTTTAATGTACACAGGAATGCCTGGGGTTCTTGTTAAATGTGGATTCTGATTCTGCAGGCCTGGAGCAAGGCCTAGGAATCTGCATTTCCAGCACGCTCCCATATCCAAATACAGATGTGGCTGGACTATAGACCACACTTCGCAAAGAAAAGCTTTAAGGGTTTGGACCATGAAACAGAAGGTATTTCTGGACCCTGTCCCTGCTGGTGTCCTTGAAGAAGGTGTATTTGGAAGTAGTAAGAAGCCTGGATGTAGCAAATTTAGTTTGGAATTCTGTAATTTAAAGCCAATTCACTGTGTTCTTCCTGAAGTAACAGAGAGACCCATTGAAATTTGGGTAGAGTTCTTTATACATATAACCACTTACTGTGTGTGTGTGTGTGTGTGTGTGTGTGTGTGTGTGTGTGTGTGTGTATGTGTACCCGCACATGTGTGCTACTGGACACTGAACTCTGGGCATTCCACCTCTGAGCTATAATCCCAGCCCCTTTTATTTTTTATTTTGAAACAAGGTTTTGCTAGGTTACTGATAATCTCACTAAATTTCTGAGGCTGTCCTAAAACCTGCAATCCTGTCTCAGCTTCCCAAGTGCTGGGATTATAAGCATGAGCCACCATGCCAGCTCATTTTTACTCTTTTTAATTTACTGAAATCCATATAATTGTCAATTTTATCCTAAATGTCATCACTTTCTCCTTCAATTATTTCTCTTTCAAATATTTCTTTAAATTTCTTTTACATATCTTCCCTGTTGATTTCCATTTGTACCCTTTTGTTCTGATCTACCCAATAAACTCAAATTGATCACCAACCAAAAAATTTATAAGCCATATAGAGTTTACTATTTCCTTCAGATGGCTTCTTAATTATCTACTTCTAGAATTAAATACAGAATCCCATTTTTTCTGTTTCTCTTCAATAAGAAGATCCTCCAGTTAATTCATTTTCTTGAATTTCCTGCAGTATTCTCACCCTTCAGCTTTGCTGTCTTTCTTTTTTTCCCTTTAAACACCATAACTAGATTCTGAACCTTGAATCTATATGTCGACTGTGGATTATCCAACCCTCGAGAAGGCAATAGCACAATATCCTGGAATTCATGATTTATGCCAAGTCCCCTCGTCAGCCTCGCTTCCACTGCCAACTGAGCTGAAAATTGAAATGCTGGCTCCGTCCATGGACTCAGACTCCATTCCTCTGTTGTGTTAACTAATTCATTACTAACCCTAGCTTGAGTGTATTGCTTACCCAAGAACACCTCAGACTGAAGAATTTAAGTTTCATACATACTCTCTATTCCTTTCCCTCATTGATCAAACTTATCCAGGGGCACGATGATCTCCCTTTGGTTGTCAATTTTCTCCCCCATTTCATGGCATCCTAAAACAAAGCTCACAGGCACACTGCAATCCTTCATTAACTGAAAACACGAAAAGTGCACAAGTCTTTCCAATGGAAAATGCGATTCAAAAGCCAAATGAGGTAAATTGCAATACTTGACCCACCCTGGGACAGTTTAAAGAGTGTTACATATTAACTTGCTGCCAAGTCTCGAGATGATGGGAAAATTCCCATCAGAGCCCAAAGCAGTTATTGGAGGCTCGAGACCACCTTGCCTAACTCAAACGCAGTCCTGTCGATAAGTACCTGGGGATCTCTGATGAGAATACTCAAAAGCATTGTTCAGTGTGGGAACAAATGATCAAACAGGTCAACCAGGCTCATGGTGACTAGGCACCCCTGACTGGTCGTTAATACTTTCATGATCTTTGCTTATAGCCACCTGTTTCATTTTGTAATTATACCCAGCATATGCATAGCTATTTGAAATGATTACTCTATGTGTTCGAGTCAGGATTCTCATAGCTGAGACCCCAGATACCTGATGACCACAGCTTAGAGGAAAGAAGATTTATTTGCTCACAGTTCTGGAGGTTTCAGATTATGTTAGGCCAGGTCACACCTGCAGAGCTCAGTGCATGGCCGTGAGAAGAGAGAGGGAGAGGGGGGGAGAAGAGAAGAGAAAGAGGCTGTGAGAAGAGAGAGGGAGAGAGAGTGGGGGGGGAGAAGAGAAGAGAAAGAGGCTGTGAGAAGAGAGAGGGAGAGAGAGTGGGGGGGGAGGAGAAGAGAAAGAGAAAGAGAGAGAATATTAGGCCACACCCCAGACACCTACCCTTCAAGCCACACCCTACCTGCCTACGTTACCACTCAATGAATCCATCAGTGAACTTATCCCCTGATGAGATTAGACCCCTCATGTTTCAATCACATCACCTCTGAACACTTGCCAATACATGAGTTCTTTCAGAGACATTCTACATCAAAGTCATAACATGGTGTGTGACCTAGGCATCCAGCCTCACCAGAATTCACCTCTCCAGCCTTCATATTTTTGAGTTATAGTTATTCTAGGGAGTTTATTCTGGATATGATTACGGAAATGTGGCAGCAGTACCTTAGGATAACTGCAGACAAAAGCCACAGGTTTTTTCATCCATCTTAAGTGCAGTTGTCCCTCCCTATCCATGGTTTTGCTTTCCATGGTTTCAATTACCTTTGTCAACAGTGATCCAAACACATTATATGGGAAATTTTGGAAGCAAGCAATTTATAAGTTTTAAATTTGCAAATGTTCTGAAAAGATGAAATCTCATGCTGTTCCTTTCCATCTTGCATGGGATATATACTGTCCCTTTGGCCCGAACATCCATGCTACATATGCCACCTGTCCATTAGTTACTTAGTAGCCATCTTGGTTATCAGATTGGCTGTCATGGTATCACAGTGTTCGTGTTCAGGTAAACCTTATTTTACTTATTAATATCCTCAAAACATAAGAGTAGTAATGTGAAGGAGGCAGTAAAGAATAAAATGTGGAAGACCAGATTAACTCCTCCTGCCTTCTCTAGCTGTAATGTTTGTTCCTGATACACTTTTCCCCCAGACGTCAGATTTCAGATTCCCCTGCAAACAGTTCTGCCCATTATCAGAAACTCTCAAAACTCATTGTTCAGCTCACTCACCATTCAAGTGTCCGACTTTTCTGGATATCACATAGCTCTCATAACCAAAATTTCATGTTCCCAAACGTTTGCTCTGTTCAGATTCTGCCACCATACTGGCTGCAATATGTTGATTTTTTTTTTTTTTTTTTTTTTTTTTTTTTGGTACTGGGGATTGAACCCAGGGGCATTCTACCTCTGAGCTATACCCCTAGCCCTATTTTTTTATTCTTTATTTTGAAACAGGGTCTCACTAAGTTCAGAGGGCCTCACTAAGCAGCTGAGGCTGGCCAAGAACCCGGATCCTCCTGTCTCAACCTCCCAAGTACTGGAATTACAAGTGTACAACACCACGCCCAGCTACGTGTTGATGATTTTTAAAACCGAAATCATCCCCCAAACTTTAAGATTGGAAGGACCTAACATCAATCCAGCGTCACTCGCAATGCTTATTAAGAGGTCTGGCCACGTTAAACTCATCTTGTTTGCATGCATCTTCCTGGAGGAGTCCTCGGGGTCAGCACTGGCATTGCCCCTCAGCCCTCCAACTAACTGATTCACACCGGGGTTCAGCTCTTCTGCATATTTAAACCTCAGGAAGGATTCCCAACGCCAGGACCTACAAAACACATTAAATGCCTTCACGGGGTCAGAGAAGAGTGGCCGAGGTTAATGTGCTCCGGTCCCCGATCTCTTGTCACGTGTCTTTTCTCCATTGTGCCGCAAGCATCATGTCTGCAGGAAAGTGCTGTGACCAGAATACACAATAGGGACCCCACAGCATGTGACTGACAACGCTATTCAGCAAGTGGTCCAAAAGGACGCTGGCCAAGATCTCTCGAGCCCAGGAAAGTCATGAGATCCTGCAGGCAATTATCACAATCAGTGTGTTCCTCCCTCCTGGAGGAAGTAGTAAAAATAATATTTATGAAATATCATGGCTGTTGCTTCTGAGGGGAGGAAGCCTCTGCAGAGGGCTCAAAGAGAATGCAAGCCCTTTCCCGAAGATCCCTGCGTCTCCTCTCACCACAACCTGTTAGGTCATCCATGTTTGAGTTCAGCAGTGGCAGGAGCATGCTGCCCCTCTGCCATCCCCCTCTGTGGGTTTGTTTCTTTACAGAGGGTCTTCTACCAGCTGGGGCAGACTGTAGTCTTCACCAGGTTGGATGATGATGGTTAAACCCACACTTGGGCATCCAGGCGATACTCCCCACTGGGGACACATATATGCAAATACATTAATGTATATATTTAATTGGGTTATAATCTATTGACCATAGATACTAAGGCACTGAGCAAGCAATTAACAAAACAGCTTTGACTAAATATAGTTAGCACTAAATATAGTTGGTTAATTAGTATTTAATATGCTTATTAAATGTCAATTAAGTATCTTTAGCAATGAATTGGTACCTAATTAACTTACTATAGCTATCCTGTTACTTGACATTTGAACAGCTAAATATTCTCTACAAGTTTAATGTTTTAATAAGAAACAAATTATCCATGTATTGCTCATGAATTTTTCAGTTAGTTTAATGGGATTTAAATGCATCTCCCAACTTGGATTCATGTTTTTCTTATAATCAACTGGTATTTTACATTTCAGATGTCTTTGAAATGTGGAGGGCTGATTATATGAGAGGAAAAGCTGTAGAAGTAGCTTTTGAGAAGTGATCTAATCTTAGTTCTACCACTGGGCACCCGTTCTTATCTTAGATGTGTTATTTCACTACTCCGAAGCTTCAACTTCCTACCTGTTGCATAACATAGAAATAAAAGTTGCACTTGTTAGCCAGGCATGGTGGTACACACTTGTAATCCCAGTATTTGGGAGGCTGAGATAGGAGGATGTAGGTTTGTGGCCAGCCCTAGCAATTTAGCAAGGCCCTTAGCAACTTATTGAGACCTTGTTTCAAAATAAAAATAAAATAGGACTGGAGGTGAAGTTTGGGAGTTGGAGGTACAACACTCCTGGGTTTGATCCCCTGTACCACACACAGACATACAAAAATTGTGATTAAGAATTCTAAAGAAGGTTTATTACATTGGGGCCAGGGCAGAGGGGAAGGGAGAAAGTTTTAGGAAGGTTTATTGTAATTATTATATTAACTGAATCTTCATTTTTTTTTCTTTCTTTCTTTCTTTTTTTTTTTTTTTTTGGTTACTAGATAGTAAACCCAGGGGCATTCTACCTCTGAGTTACATCCCCAGCCCTATTTTATTTTTTATTTTGAAGTAGGGTCTTGCTCAGTTGCTGAGGGTCTTGCTAAGTTTCTGAGTCTGACCTTGAACATGTGATCCTCCTGTCTCAACCTTTCAAGTACTGGGATTACAGGCATGTGCCACCTGAATCTTCATTTTTAAACCCTTGAGATAAATTATTGCTAGAATAGAAGTCCAATGGCATGACATTCTGAATTGTCTCTAAATAACATAAACTTGGTTTATTAAATTGCCAGATGGGAGGGATATCTTAGTGCCATGGAACCTGGACTGGTCTTTGAAATACACATACCTCCTCTTCATCTCTTTATCTGCGTCTGCCCAGGCTTCCATTTACTTTACTAATTTGACCATGTAGCAAACTGTTGATCTTTTATTCTGAAATTGTTGGTTTGTTCTTTGGCGCTATTTCAATATGCATTGTATTTAAAGGTGTTTACTTACTTAATGGTCTTCACTGATCTCTGTGTTAATTCCTCTGTTTACTTGCTTTTGAAAGCTAGTCCGTGATTTATCATCTTAGCAGCCTTCTCGTGGCTCTTGGTAGCATTCAGCAATGGAAGCATTGTATCTTCATTTATGTTCACTTGTTTTTACATCTACTGCACTTCATAAACAAGAGTTCTTTTATTAAATGCTTGCAATAATTTTAGTGGCAATTACTCCATCTTGGCTCACTACATGAGAGCCTTCACGCTCATCAAACATTTGCTTCACTTGAGCTATAAAATATGGGGAATTAAGAAGAAAAAAGGTGCTTGGTGTGTCTCCCTCAGAATTTGTCATTGGACTGTTTATAAATGATTTCATGCCTTGCACTTGTTCTATTTTTCAAAGTTTTTATGGTTTCAAACTATGACTATTATTACTGACTAATTTATAGAGGCTGCAGTCAGCCTTGTAGTAGAGGCTTAACTCAGTTTTGTTTCCAGGGGCAATATACATTGTTGAAGTTAATTGTTCCCTAACCACTTTTTCCATATGGCAGAGTGAGTCTCTCTGTAATAGCTCTGGAATGATTTATCCAACATTTGTCATTGCCCCTTGGACATTGCTTGGGAAGACTCAGGGATCTTTGTTGGGCCATAGCACGTTACCAAACTGAAGAGGTCGAAACTGCTGCCTCAAACCCACATTCTACCTTAATTTCATTGCCTGCATTGAGATTAGTTTATAATCTTTTCTCCATGAGTGAACTAGATCGTTATTATCCTTATCATCACTGTTGATGTTATTGATATGCAGGTGCAAAAATATTCCTATTTCTGCTACTTCTTAATCTCCCCCTCCGGACCTCCGGTTAGTGATTAGTGCTAGATGAGTCTCCCATTGACATATGTGGAGTTCCCAATTCATGCTGGAAACTCCTGTAGGCTTTCAGTGAAGTTAGAAAAGGCAGAGGGTTGTGTTCTACCTCAATAGGCTTAGACAGCACAGCGTAGTACCCAAAACCAGGTTCAAGTCAAGAAGATGCAGACACTCAGCTCTTGATTTCTGCTTCTATAAATAGGAGAAAATAAAAATAACACTTGCTATGTAGGGCTGGTAAGGAGTAGGGGGACAGTGTGTTTAAAGAATAGAGCACGACATCCTGCAAATGACAGATTCTCAAAATTAAAACAACAACAACAACAACAACAACAAAAAACAGCTGGGGGTGGTGGCACATGCTTGTAATCCCAGCATTTGGGAGGCTGAGACCAGAGAATCTGGGTTCACGGCCAGCCTCAGCTACCTACTTAGGCCCTCCGCAACTTAGGGAGACACTGTTTCAAAATAAAGAATACAAAATAGGGCTGGGGGTATAGCTCGGAGGTAGAATGCCCCTGAGTTCAATCCCAGTACCGCAAAAAAAAAAAGAAAAAAAAGCACAAAACCTTCAGCTATTATTTAAAGCAATGCTTTTATCCGGGCATGGTGGCACATGCTTGTAATCCCAGCATTTGGGAGACTGAGGCAGGAAGATCTGGGTTTGTGGCCAGCCTCAGCTACTTAGTGAGGCCATCTGCAACTTAGTGAGACTCTGTTTCAAAATAAAGAATAAAATAGGGCTGGTGGTGTAGTTCAGGGGTAGAATGCCCCTGAGTTCAATCAGCAGTATGGCAAAAAAAAAAAAGCAATGCTTTTTAGAGACATCTCCATTTTAAATATGAGTTAAGTAAGTAGAAGAAGAAAGATGACACTTTTAAAAGTATGCTATGACTTTACTTCCAAGGAAATAAGATAATAAATGACATCCAAGGTCATGTGCTTAGTGTATAGCCTTTGGAAACATGAGCTATCAGAGCACCTGGCCATTTGATTGGACCTCCTTGGTCTACTGCAGAAAAGCAAAGAGTTAAAAAAATGTTACTTCCATATCTCTGTATAATGAACTGTCTTGGCTGCATTGTTTGAAACACAGTGAAGAAGGTTTAATATTTGCAGAATATAGTGTATGTTGAAAATGTTGTAACCTGAGTATATTAGGCGACTAGAACAAAGACATTCCAATTTCCATGTCAAGATGATAACTGGATTATTTAGGTGTCAGAAGTACAAAATGGGCATTAAAATTGGTTCTGCCTGTGTATAATCAGACCTTGTGTGGAAGATGTATACACAATAGTGTTGAGCAAGTCAAACAAATAAGCGTGATCCACACCAAGGCGATGGAGCAGGACAAACGTTTATGAATCAGACACTTGCTTTCAAAGAGAGCTGGGCTCAACAAAGCTGGATGCCAGCATGGAGCCCTGAAATGTATCTAACTGGCATGTGTCAGTGCATTCACTGGGGCTTTTATATTTATGAAACAAGCCATCAAGTAGATCCTACATTACTCTATCACCTTTCACTTTGAGTTGATAGCAGAAACACACACACAGACACACACACACACACACACACACACACACACACACACACACACACTCCCTAAAGCCTTGAGTCAATTCAACCGCTGAGTGTTGAGTATCTGCTATGGACAGGCTGGCGCTGATCTAGGCTCTGGGGAGGCAGGATGAAGGAGACAAGGAGCTTGTGATCCAGCAATGCAGATGGACACTTGCATATTCTTTCTGCCATGTGATGCATGCAATATAAACAAGGCCTTTGCGAGCACAGAGGAGGTAGCAGGTAATTCTGTGAGGCAGTTGGGGGTGAGGAATATGGAGAAAGAAGGAACCATATGGTAAAGAAACTGTGCTATTCAGGTTTCTTGAAACTTACTGCTATTTGTATTTTATAACCAATAGAAGCTCAAAACCAGCACCTGTGGGTTGAGCCCCTCTGGTTTATTCTGCTAAATGTATCAGTATATTGGCTCATATTGTCACCCAAAGTAACCAAATTACAGTCAAGACTGAAATAATATTGAAATGAGTTGGAGTCATTTTAGGAAAATTCTACTTTTATCTTCAAATTGGTTGTTAAAATGGGTGGTTACTTGCTGTTAAATGAAAAAAGAAAAAGATACAACTAAGAAAATGACTTGGTATCACATGTTTGTTATAATATTAACTGATTTCTTACAACTTAACCAAATATTTAATTAGCATTGACATGTATTGACAAACTCTGGCCCTAAATCTTCTTTCCCTCAAAAATAATCATGATTATTAGTTTTACTGTTTAAAGAGTGGGTTCTCATAGATTATCCAATACAATTCTCCTGACCCCTTGAAGCTCATCAAGTACTGAGCTATTGCAATAGCATGACTTCTCAATGTTTCCAAACATTTCCCATCTCAGCCATTCACTGCACCACCTTCAAAGTATGCTTTCCAAAAGACCGATCTATTCATGCCACAGAAAACTTTCTGTTACCATACTAATTGAATAGAATCTAGGCAGCTTATGTGGGCATTCAATACCCTTCATATCTTGATACCAACCTGACTTTCCTGTGTTATTTCCTGCCAATTTCAGTAATGCATACCTGTCTCCTTACTGTTCTTTGAACCCCTTAGTGTTCTTGCCTTTTGGCATGCTTCTTTATCCCCAATCTCTCTTACTGTTTAAACTTTAAGATCCAGATTGTTATGTTTTTGAAGATTTCCCTGATCCTTACTCTCAAAAGTCAATCTGATGCAACCTTACCATATGCATGTATTTCCGTGGAAGTGCATGTACATCTTTCTATTGTTATTATTCATTTATGAGCACCTCTCTCTTTCCCTACTTAGAATCAACATAAACACCTTATGAATAGGAGTGATGTGATTCATTTCCATATATTAAGATCCTATCAAGGGACTTCTTCCCAACACACAGTGTATAGTCAGGTATTTTCATCCTCATTTCACAAAGGAGGGATCTGGTATTCAGAGAGGTTAGCAAACCTAGCTGAAATCACATGGGTCCTGAGCAGAAGAGCTAATGCTAGAACCCTCGGCCATACTTTATAGTGTCAACTGTTCACTCTGACATCTATAGATTTTAGGACCCATCCTTTATTGACGGGTTCATTTGCTTCACTTAGCACACAATTATAGGCACTGTATAATCTGCCAGGTCTGCCATAACAAAGTAATATAGACAGGATGGCTTAAACAAAAGACATTTATTTTCTCACAATTCTGGAGGCTGAAAGTCCAAGAAGGTGTCAACAAGGTTGGTTTCTTCTGAGTCTTCTGAGGCCTGTCTCCTTGGCTTGCAGGTGTCATCGTCTCTCCTCCCTGTGTCTTCACGTGGTCCTCCCTCTGTGTGTGACTGTGTTCTAATATCTTCTTATGAACATACCAGTCATATAGATTATAGCCCACCCCAATGACTCCCCTTAACTTAATTATCTCTTGAAAGGCTTTATCTCCAAGTTCAGTCATTACCCCATACCCGAGGAGAATTACTTCTGGTATCCCTACAGATACCAAAATCTGTGGATGCTCAAGTCTCTTATACAAAATGGTATAATATTGGCATATGGACTATACACATCTTTCTGTATACCTTAAATCATATATATATATATGATATATATCATATATCATATCATATATCATATGATATATATATATATATATATATATAACTTATAATACTGAATACAATGCTAAGGCTATGTAAATAATATACTATATTGTTTAGGGAATAATGATGAGAAAAAACTCTGTAAATGTTCAGGATAGTTACAAATTTTTTGCACCAGATATTTTTAATCTGTGGTTGTTTGAATCTGTGGAGGTGGAATCCACGAATACAGAAAGTCACTGTATAGTCACATTCTGGGGTACTGGGTTTTAGGACTGACCACATGATTTTTGGAGACACACTGTTTGAACCATAGCAGGTGCTAAATGGGCAACCTTTGTGGCTAAACTTAGTGGCGTTCGTGGAGTTAGTAGCCCATCACAGAACACCCGTTTCATTGACTTGCAAGCATTTGAAGTAGAGGAGGAAGCTTAAGAGAAACTACCAACAGAGTTTCCTTGGACAATTAATTAGCTGGAGGAGATTATTTATTCATTTAATTCCTCCACTGGCAGCTGGGAGACTTTTACTTCAGAGAAGTCAAGGCAAGTGCCCACTTCTAAATGTCAGAATCTGTATAGAGTCAGCCCTCTGCAGCTACAGGTTCTACATCTGCATATTAGTCAATAGCAGATCCAAAATATTTTTTAAAATTGTATTATATGCTGGGCATGGTGGTTCCTGCCTATAATACCAGTACTTGGGAGACTGAGACAGGAGGATTGCAGGTTGAAGGTCAGGCTCAACAATTTAGAGAGACCCTATTCCAAAATATCAAATAAAATAGGTCTGGGGGTTGCAGTTCAGAGGTAGAATGCCCTTGGATTCAATCTCCAGTACCAAAAAAAAGGTTGTATTGACCACATGGACTTTTTTCTTGTCATTATATTATTCCCTAAACAATATAAAATATTTACATAGCATTTACATTATATTAGGCATTAATTACAAGTAATCTAGAGATGATTTAAGTATAGGGATGGTGTGAATAGGTTATATGCAAATAAAATGTCATTTTATGTAAAACAAGATATCCAAAATCCACAGATTTTTGTATTCATGGGGTCCTGGAACTGATCTCCCAAAACAACAAAGGACAACTATATTAGAATGCTTTGCTTAACAATGCTTTAAGTATGCTTACCACTTCATTATTTATGACTTTCTTCATAATTCTTGCTCCAGCTGAAAATGGTTAATATTGTAAACTTGGTGAAGTAAGAAAACTGGCCAAAATTTGCAGAGCAAACTAGGAATTGGCCATGAATTAGAAATCTCTTTCTTGCCCTAAGTGCCCAAGTCCATTTCTTAATGCTGAGAATCTGGGATAAGAGATTGTAGGGAGAAACCTGGAAAGCTCTCTTTATACAATCAAAAGGGCCAAGATTCTGCATGCTTTTCTGAAGGAAGCATCCTGTAAACGATGACAATATCGGTCACAGCCTTACTGCCCTCATAAAAGAGTCATCGCGAGATAGTCACCTTCCCCCAGTCGTCTCTTCCAGTCCCTGGCGTGTCCCAACCACTTTTAAATCATCACACTCTTTCTTCTCTACGGCAACAGTGAGCCCAGAAGGCCCGAACATCTGAAACATCTTCTCCCCAGGGCTGCTTCTAACTCAATAAGAAAGTTTAAAACTCCTGACAAAGTCCCCTGTCTTTTCTCCCTTTATGTTCCCTCCAGCGTCTTCCTTTTCTGTTTCCCTCTGTGATGTGAAGTATTGCAGCTTCAGAAATGCAATGTTCTGTGAATACTGGAGAACTCAGAGACCAAAGAGGCAAGGAGCAGACACCCCAGCTCTATCTGAAACAATGGAGTACTACACGAGGCTTAAGAGGCGTCGCTGCCCAGCTGGGTCCGGGGTGCGAAGGAGCACAGGGGCATTTTACCAGGGAAATCCAGGCATCGATAACACCTGTAGTGCGCCAGAAGTGCCCAGCACCCTGCATGCTGCTTTCACCTCTTCATCACTTTCTTTCTTTTCCTTGGACTTTTTTTTTTCTCTTACCTTTTATGTTTCTTGGCAAATGTCTCTACTTTATAAAATGTTTGTTTCCTTCCTTGCTTCCTTGCTTCCTTCCTTCCTGCCTTCCTTGCTTCCTCCCTCCCTCTTTCTCCCTCCCTCCTTCCCACTCTCCCTCCCTCCTTGTGCTGGAGATTGAACCCAGGACCTCTACCACAGCTATACCCGAGCCCCTGAAACATTATATTTCCAAGCAGACTATACCCCTTTTAGGTGTTTTAAGAAGTCCTTGATGCCAGGCATGGTGGCACACACCTGTAATCCTGGTACTTGGGAAGGTGAGACAGGAGGATCACAGGTTCAAGCCTTAGCAACTTAGTGAGACTGTCAGCAACATAGTAAAACCCTGTTTCCAAATAAAAAAAATAAGAAGGCTGGGGGATGTAGCTTGGAGGTAAAATGCCCTTAGTTTAATCCCCAGAAGCTTTCCTCCACCACACACACAAAAAAGAAGTCCTTGAGTATCTTTCCTTTTCTCTACTGTCTGTATTAGTGGGGCTACACTTCTCCCCTTCTTGTGAGGAGGCTGTATCCTGGGAATTGGCTTGTTGGTTATTGGGTCTTTTAGTATCAGGTTAAGAGAAGATTGGGGGTTGATGGATAAAAATAGAGTTTGTAAACCTGATGGGGGCTACTGGCAGGAGGCTAGCCTTCACAGTGTGGGATAGATGGGTTTACTTAGGACTTTAGTATTGTGAAAAGTTAATCCAGGACAACGAATATGAACCAAGTGGTCTGTAAAGAAAACCACAGCCCGGTGCTGAGAGCCACCCTGGCATTCCTTCTCCACCCTCTTTTCCTGGATATGAAGCTTTCTGATTCCCTCCACCCAGCTGGAGAAACCTCTGAAGTTGGAGTGGGTGGGAATTTCCACCCATGCCAGAGCTGTGGGAATTTCTGGGACCCCAGGGACGGCTGCAGCCTGGCTCAGTGTCAGGTAGGTCAGAGGCAGGGGCTTCTTCAGGGGTGAAGAAAGTGTTGTAAAGGCCAAGGGTCTTGGAGAAAGGACAAGAGGCTGACAGGAGGAACAAAGACGCTGTCTCGGAGGGAGGAGCTGCCCTGCCCAGCGCCCGTCCACGTGGGGACTTCCAGGAAGTCTGGGCAGTTCCTGCACGGCAAAAAGACGTGTTGGCTTGACCAGTGGGGGTTTCATCCCCAAAGTTGTACACTTGCTCTGTCTTTCTCTTCTTTGGTGCAATCATCAGTGGAAACGTTGAGTCTCCTCTGAGGTTCTAATCCCAGCTGTACTGCACACCAGAGGCTTGGTCTCAGGCAAGTCATTTTCACCTCTCAGGGCTTCAGTTTTCTCATTTGAAAAATTGAGTTGGAGATAACTTACTTTGCAGAGTTGTCCTGAGGACTGACTTCCACAGTGAAAGGAAAGAACCTATAGTTTGTCTGTGGTGTACGGTTGGCACTCAGTGCGTGTCTGTTATGAAGGGCAGAGGTGGTTTTCCTCTCCATCCCTCCAGTTCACAGCATCTAAGGCAGTCCCTTGTACACAGCAGGTGCCCGACAAATGTTAAATAAAGCAGGAGCAAAGCTACACCTTTGAGGAGCTACCAGAACCATGTGTGGGTTTGTCTGTTCCCGAGGTGCCTCTCTATCTGAACCCACAGATTCCCTTCCGCCACTTGGGGACAATCATCTATTTGAACTTGGCTTCGGTTTCATCCCTCCAAGCTTCTTCTATGCTTCTCCTTCTGTTGGGAGTGCATTTCCTTTTCTTTACCCAGTTAATTCCACACCATTTAAAAGTCAGCCTGTTCCTCTGAGAAGCTTTCCTTAACTCTTGCACTCATTTAAAATGCCCCTCTTCTGTACCACCACAGCACAAATGACACCCTTTTCTCCTGCCAAGGAAACTTTCTCTCTGCTTCATTAGCCCAGGTAGCCATTGTGCACTACTGGGGGTATGTCTCCAGGGCTGAGGCCAGGACCTCACACAGAAAGGACGATTAGTGATGGCCTCTGGGTGAGCAAATGCAGGGCTGGCAGGCTGGATGTGGCCGTGCTGCTCCTTAATAGCTAGGGAGCCTGAGTCAGGAGCTCAGTAACATTTCAGTGGATAGGGCCATCAACAAAGGGAGATAGAGGAGTTTCTGGAAATGCATTCCTCCTCTTCACAGACGTAGTTGTCATGTCAGAATTGTGCAGAAAGAAGAAATGTTCAACATCTTGCAAATGGAAAAAACTGCAGGAAAGGATGTTCTCAATTCCACGAAATCCTACCTCCCTTAGCATTATTTGTAGGAATAATGGATATGGCACTGTCAGGGCCAGATGGATGGGTCCTCAGGGGATGCTCCAACCTGGCTGTGGGTGTGCAAAGCCCTCACTATTGAGAACTACCCAGGGCATCCCTTGCTTTCAGGAATTGCCACAAATAGAACACAACTCCTATGATAATCAATTAGTAATCAATTAGTTTAGTAATATCCCTTGTAGGAAACCTGCTTAAATAATGATGAATCATACAGACTCATCCTGGGCTGAAAGATGATAGGGTGAGAATAAGTAGCTTTGCAGATTAAATACAAAAATGAAAGAAGGAAGGAAGGAAGGAAGGAAAGAAAGAAAGAAAGAAAGAAAGAAAGAAAGAAAGAAAGAAAGAAAGAAAGAAAGAAAGAAACTTAGAAACCAAATCCCCAAGCTTGGCTGTCTCTGGGAAATGAATTCCACAGGCACAGATTCCAAGATGCTTTATCGAATGTGCTTTAGACTTGTAGGTGATGCATTGTCCCTTAGAGTCATTAAAAGGAACCCAGATTGCTGTAATGTAGCTTAGCTTCCAAGAAGTGCAGACTGTCCACACTTGTACTTCCACACAATATATGGTTATTGTTGGATGTGCACATCACCAGATGCTGCCCGGACGGGGGCCTCTTTGTCCTTTATTCAGATGTGGGATAAGGATGCTCTGCGCACAGCCAGATGACAGCCATGCTCCCCACCCAGAGCAGCCCCAGCGTCCAAGCACGAGACACAAACGAAAAGTTCCTTTGTTCCCAATGCAAAGCCCATCTTTTGTCATTCAGGCCCCAGAAAGCGAAGGCACATGCAGACCATTTTAAAATAATTTCAATAATTTCTGAGAGACACTGTCTCTGCTAATTTTTCCCTAAGTAATGGTGTTAGGAAGCTTTAGAATCTGTTATTGTGGGCACCATACACTGAAGGTATTTAAGGCTTTGCTAGAAAAAATATATATATCCATGTGGGTTTGTATTTCATTGAAAACAGAATGGTCATTATCCAGAGTCCAGATGACAGCTCCCTTTGTGACACTGCTTGGAGGGGTCTAACAAAAACCCTGCCCTTTCTACAAAAGACATTGGCTGAGAAATGCTCCAGGGAGCTCTACGCTGGGGCGTCTTGGACTCCAGGGAGGCAGCTTCAGGCATTTTGTGCAAAAGATGCTGAGCCTTAGAGCAGGATCTCACTTCAATTTTTGGCAGAGGACAACGAATGTTGATAATTGAAGATTTGCCTGAACGCAAGGCAACAGGGTGGCAGAGTTTATTGATCCCCCTGAAACCCTGGCCCCCAGGGAACGCTGATTACATCTTAATGTTTTTCTAATGTATCTCAGCATCGCAGCAGTAGACATTTCTTTACAGAAAAAACCATGTTAAGGCATTGTACATCCTGAGTGGGGAGGGCTATTCGTGTCCCCTGGAACCTCCGCTTCTTGAAGCCCATATATTAAGACTCAGAGATGGTTTCAAGTAGAGTCTTTTCAGTTTGAAAGCTTCCCTCTTCTCCAGACTACCTATCTGTCTCCTGAGGTGTGTGGGCATGGGCGGTCATATGCTAAAATGATGACATGAATGGTTTTTTCCATCCTGTTTTGAGCAATTTTACAGTAAATAATATTCACCTTCTATTCCAAAGAATCCTGTTTTCTCATTTGAGGTATCTCGATAGAAATAGTTGAATTTAATATGCCTTTACCTAAAGGCACATTTTAAGGATTCATTTTCAGCTTGAGATTATCATCATCATTATATTTTTTCTATCACCCATTTCTGGTGCGACATAAACCAACACCTCTATGGGAGGGACCAGCAGATGTCACTGTAGTTCTGTTCATTCATCTTTGACTCTTGACGGGATTCAAGTTCTATCCTTTTGGGCTCAGCCGATCACATTTTTTATTTAATCAAAGCATAATGCATCATAACATTTGTAATTCATGTTGTTGTTATTCTTTCATTGTGTGCGAAATTGGATACATATCTTTGCAAACAGAGATGCAAGCTAAGAAGTACCCCCAGTGAGGCTGGAGGTGAAGGCCCTGCTGGAGAGCCACGCTAAGATGCAGAGACAAAAGAGCGGTTACAGGCACGTGCCCCGTGACTCCCTGTTCTGATGGACGATCTCAGGATTAAAGACAGACCCACGCCATGTCCATCCTTGTGGACGGCTTCTAGGAGACACCAACTGGTGAGAGGGAGGGAAGATCCCAGTCCAGGGATGGCAAGGGGCACTCATGTGATGAGAAGGAGGGCGAGCCGAGAAGACTTGGTGAGCTATTAGGGAGGAAGTCCCCAGGGTCCAGCATTCTCCACATTAAAATCATCACTGCGTTCTTGGGTGAACAGAACTGTAATATGTTAACTTCAGAGCCTTGGTTTGGTATGATATTGTTTCTGGGAAGGCCAGTGTTTGAGGAAAAGAGTCTGAGCCCAAAATAGAGAGCAGAGCTCTACTAGACTTTCTCCTTTATTGATGGGAAGAGGTCAACATTGAATTGAGGAATTTAAGAGGACTTCTTAGAAATAATCACATCAACCTCCCAGAGAAATCTCTGGCCCTTATTTATGGGAACTTTGTATGTAACTTAGGTGAGGAAATGGACAGAGCATTATGTATTGCTCGTCGATGGAGGCTGGAAATACGCAGAGATCACCAAGGACTAAGTTAGTAGAATCCCGGAGCTTGTGAACAGAGCATGCTAGTAGATGGAGTTATCCTCAACAGAAGTTATTGTACCCCTATTCTGCAAAATCATTTAGATCCCACTAGCAAAGCCATGCTTTTATGACCTGGACTCTTTTCTAGATGGACATAGTTGATGGAAGGGCTATATCTGGGATGAAGTCTTCCAACCCAGTCCATCAACCAGAACCCTTCCACACATACACACTGCTGCCAAGTGAAGAGCTGGATTATCCAATAACACTCAGTCCTAGTTCTCCCAGGCAACTTTCCATTTGACTTAATTTTATCCCTAAAGTTCCAGCCAATGCTATGGTTTGAAAATCAGATTCTTAAGTAAACATTTTTCTTCCCCATCCTCTCCTCTTTCTTCTTCTGTATTGTAGCCAGCCTACAAAATGGCAGCCTTCAAATGAATGCTGATTTATGCTTTTGTATAATCTCCTCTTACAATACATCAGGATTGGTCTGAGTGGCCAACAGATATGATGGAATTGACAGTGTGAATTTCTGAGGCGAGGTCATGGAAGACATTAGACATTGTGGCTCCCACCTTCCTTCCTTATGGTTCCCTCATTCTGGGGGAAGTCATTTTCCATGTCATGAAGACATCCAAGAGTCAGTAGAGCAGCACATGTGCAGAGGAGCTGAAGCTTCCTGCCAGCGGCCATCACCAAGTTGCTGGCCACGTTGAGCATGCCATCTTGAAAGTGTCTCCTCCAGCCCTGGTGGAGCCTTCAGGGGACAGCAGTTCTAGCTGACACCTCCATTTTGACTTCACAAAATGGAGAAACCATCTAGAACCATCTAGCTGAGCGTCTCCGAGTTCCAGACTCATGGATCTGTGAATGATTATGAATGTAGTTTGCTGTTTTAGAGAACCAGGACTAGGGTGAGGAAAGCTAGGTGCCTAAGTTACAACATTTAAGAAATCAATCACTTGCAAGCTCATGGGCCTGTAGGGTGGCTAGCTTCCCCCAGTCCCCAATGTGTCCCCCTCCTGTGGTTTTAAGTCATTTAGTCTTAGAGTAGCTTATTACTCAATTAATAATAAGTAAAACCATCTCCTCCTCCATCTCTCTTTTCATCTTCTGCATCATTGGTGTCATCATCCTCCTCTTCTTTCTCCCTCCCTCTTTCCTTCTGAATTACTTTCATCTAGGCTCACTGACCTTCTAGAGTCTTGTCTCCTATTTCTCTTCAGACTTCCTGTTACCAGAAGCAATGCTGTAACTAAACTCTTAGAGATACCTCCATTTGATTTAGAGGACTGTGTTTAGTCCTTTATGCCAGTCAATTAATTTAGAAAACAAAGGAGCTATAACCATCATGCATTTGCTGCTTTCCCAGTATTGATACATGTTAATGGCATCTTTACCAGGTGTTATCATATCAAGAAGATATTAAAGCCTCTCTCCTACCACAAGTTATGACAGTGGAGACCATTTTTCATGATGTAAAACACTGGGGTTGTGGTTTAGGACAGAGCTTGGAGCCATGGGGGGATGGAGTAATGATTAAAGTTAATGCAGGTCAATAAGAGAGGCCTTTTAGTAAAGATAGGGTAGCCAAAGACAAAACCATTAGTGACAGGTTCAAGGACAAATGTGTAACTCAAGACTATAGAGCAGCTAATTTTGAACCTTTGTTCCAACTTTGTTAGTTGAACAGAGATTGATACATGCTACCGTGAGACTGACATTTTCTGATAATATCCAGAGTATATCACAAACTCACCTACACTCCTTGTCTTAGTCAGTTTTCTGTTGCTGTAATGAATACCTGAGATAAATCAACTTATAAGGAGGAAAGGTTTATTTAGGCTCAGAGTTTCAGAGATTTCAGTCCATGGAATTTGTTTCCACTGTCCTGGGCCTGTGGCAACACAGGATATCCTGGCAGGAATGTGTGTGGTGGAGGAGGCCTGTGGCCAGGAAGCAAATTGGCAGAGGAGGGGGCTAGGGTTGCAATATCCCTTTCAAGGGAATACCACAGTGACCTCACCTAAAGATTCCACCATTTTTCTTTCTTTCTTCCTTTCTCTCTTTCTTTCCTTCTTTCTTCATTGGAAATTGAACCCAGGAGGGGCATTCAACCTTTGAGCACACTCCCAGTCCATTGTTTATTTATTTTTTTAATCCTGAAATAGGGTCTTGCAAAATCGCTGAGGTTGGCCTCAAACCTGCAATCTTCCTGTCTCAGCCTCCAAGTACTGGTATTACAGGAGTGTGCCATGATATCTGGCAGTTTCTACCACTCTCAAAGTGCTACAGGTGAGGGACCAAACCTTTAACACCGGGGCCTTTGGGGCCATTTAAGATCCAAATCTACATCATACCTCCTCTGCCCCCCTCCTCTGTTTTCTGATTTCAGAAGTCCATGGGGATATAGAACTGTAAGTGAAAGTCAGGCTGTGTATTTTATTATTTTCCCTTTGGGCAAGTTTGAGTGTTTCCCATTCTTTTGTTATCAAAAGATCTTTAAAGATTATACTTCCACCAAATTACATGCACCATAGGAGGTATTCTGTAATGTGAAGGTGTTGTAGAATACTCTCAAAATCTTATTCAGACCAATGATTACTTAGACAATGTAAAGTAGAAAAACCTCTCTTAACTATGATGTGCACAGATGTGCTGAGAGCTGATGAAAATAAAATGAAGGGGACAGACGTGTTCTTATTGCCCTTG
This sequence comes from Graphiurus murinus, assembly GCA_004027655.1. Lineage (NCBI taxonomy): Eukaryota > Metazoa > Chordata > Mammalia > Rodentia > Gliridae > Graphiurus > Graphiurus murinus. The sequence goes on along the minus strand of PVLC010001261.1, from coordinate 116,050 downwards.
ACATACCTAAATACCGCGGATGTATTATCAACTCTTAGACAAACCAAACTCTTGGCAAACATGGAAAGAAACCAGTATTTAACTATAATAGTAAGTAACAGTTATAACAAGAAGGAGGAGAAGGGGAGGAGGAGAAGCAGGAAGAAGAAGAAGAGAAGGAGGAGGAGGGAGAAGAAAAGCAACAACTCCAGTTAATATCAATTGAGTATCAACTATCAGACATTTTCCTTCTGTGTAATATGTATTAATTTATTTAATCCTCATTACAGCTCTCGTGAAAAGTCTATTGTTATCAACACAATGCAAGAGAGGCCTACACACAGAAATTAAGTACAGTCATTGACGACATTTCAATCAACAGTGAACTGTAGTGGATGACAGTGGTCCTATGAAACTATAATGAACTGAAAAATCCCAACTGCCTGCTGACATTGTAGCCATAGTGCAGTGAATTACACAGGTATTTGAGGTGATGCTGCTGTAAGCAAACCTACTGTGCTGCTAGTCACATAAAAGTGCAGCACATACAACTATGTACAGAACATACCGGCTGATAATCCTAGGTGACTATGTTGCTGGCTTGTGTATTTACTATACTGTATACAGTCCTTATATAACATTATTTTCTTTTTTCTTTTGGGACTGGGGATTGAACCCAGGGGCATTCTACCTCTGCACTGCACTCCCAGACCTATTTTATATTTTATTTTGAAATAGAGTCTCACTAATTTGCTGAGGGTCTAAGTTGCTGAGACTGTCCTCAAACCTGTGAGCCTCCTGTTCAACCTCCATCTTCTCATTGTTTTGGAGTATGCTCCTTCTAGCTATATAAAAAAAAGTTTGTTTTAAAACAGTGCGCTGTGGTAGCTGGTGGCACTCTTATACACCTTGTGTTTAGCATTTTGCTTGATTGTATCAAGAGGCCACATTGATTGAACGACCTCTACCATGTAAGTTTGTGTGAATATATTCTGTGATGTTTACACAAGGACAAAATCACCTAATGATGCATTCCTTAGGCAACGTCCCCATCATTAAGCAAGATGTGACTGTGATCAGACAACACAGGAGTGGTAAGGGGCAGATTCAAGAATGGCTGGATATCTGTGAGTCTCCTTAAATTTTTTGTTATGGTAGCTCCATATGATTGTTGAGGTTCTTTGCAGATTGTGACTTCTAGAAGCGATGCACAGCTCAGTGGTTTGCAGGAGCTGTGGCTAGGGAGGGATACCAAAGGACCTTGGCTCAGGTGGGCAGAGGAAAGAAAACCTGTCTCAGAAATACGTGGACAGTGGCTTCAAGCCACGTGGGAATGATAGCATAGAGAATCTGGTAATTAACAGCAAGAAAAAGACTGAGTGGTTATCAGAGACATGACGGAGGAAGAGACACAGTCAATGTTCCTATTTATATCCATAGTTATAGCCATCAACCAACAGAAGGCTTTGCACGTGACAAGGAGCACGGGGAGAGGTCATTCATTTAGTATCTCCATGAACTAAAATAACAATGTCAGGCTCAGAGCCTCCACAACTAAAGTGTGAGCGTTTTGAAGGACAGGGCCATCTAGTCCTTCAAATATGGCCATTCAAATACATTAATCAGATACTTGAATACTTAAGCATGATTTCCAGCCAGTGAACCACAACACAAGAAATGATATAGGCATCTGGCTCCCAGCATTTGGTGCCAGAAAGCCCGGGGTTCAAGTCCAGGATTGCCTACTTCCTGGTTGTTAGGCTGAAGAAATGTCTGAATCATATACCTGTTTCCTTACTCATTAAAAAAAGAGGGGGGGGTAATTGCAGTGCTTGCTTATTTCATGGTGAGATCTTGAAGATGCATTTGTTTTTGTCCTGGAGGTTGAACCCAGAGGCATTCTATCTCTGAGCTATGCCCCCAGCCCTATTTTTTTTTATTTTGAAACAGAATCTCACTAAGTTGCTGAGGGCCTTGCTAAGTTGCTGGAGTTGGCCTTGAACCTGTGATACTCCTGATTCAGCCTCCCAAGTACTAGGATTATAGGTGTTAATGCTGGTACTTCATACAGGCATGTACCACCACACCTGGCTTGAAGATGAAATTCTGAACTAAGAATTGAGTACATGGACTTTGGAATAAATTGCATGGATTTGATTCTTGTTCTGCCTCCTAATTAGATATACATGTATATCTTTTATTTGCCTCGGGTAAATTGTTTAGCATCGCTGTGCCTCAGTTTCCTCCTCTGTAAAATGGTGATAGTAATAGCACAGCAGTCTCTCCTTACCCCAGTGGATGCCGGAAGCCGTAGATAGCACCATTTGTACTGCGGGTTCCCACATGCCCTGCAGCGTTGCCACACAGCTCCAGCGTCACTCTGTCCTTCCATGTTTTTATGTCCTGATGCCTCCTTTGCATCCCTGCGCTGTGCTTTGGAGCCATTAAGTAAAACAAGAATTACCTAAATACAAGCACTGCTAGACCAGGACAGTGAATCTGATATCCAAGGTGGCTACAAAGTCACTAATGGTGGGTAGTAAGCACAGGGTGGTCCTAGGGACAAAGCAATGACTCACGTCTCAGGTAGGACAAAGCAGGACATTGAGCGGGTTTCACCCCAGTCCTATGAAGAGTGCTCAGCTTAAAACTTAGGAATTGTTTACTTCTGTGTGGGACCAGAAATAACTGAAACTGTAGAAAGAAAAACTGTGGAACTGTGTCTGCCTCGTGGGAGTCTTGTGAGGAGTGAGTTAATGAATACAAAATGCATAGGGCAACGTCAGGCACAGAGAAAGTTCTTGGTAGTTGTTCATTATTGTAGTTAAGTGAAATAGTGCTTTTTCTGCTTGTGGGGTGGTGCCTAGCACACTGTAAGTGCTCAATAAATGGTTGCAGTTGTGTATCTTACTACAAATAGTGGACATTCCTGAAAGGAAGGGCTGTGAGTGAATGTGAGTGAACTGAAATTTGCCACACTGTTGCAAACTTAACAGTTGTATTGTCTGTTTCTTGTGAATGACACTGAAAATTAAATAGTTGGATCATCCAAGGCTGCTTCCTGGGATTTTTTAGTTTGTTTTAACTTTCAATAGCTCTTCTGGCTAATGTCCCATAATGACTTACTAGTGATGATCATGTTAGTGAGAATCCGGGTCAAAGCTTAGCCTCAGCATAAATATCCTCCATGTTTTTTGGTTTATATTTCTGGGACTTGAGTGATATGGATCCGAGGAACTCTTCCTTAAAGTCATACACAGTTTTGTTTTTTTTTTTTTTATTATGCCCATTTTTCTCAAATGCAATTTTGTACCACCTAGCCAATGCTGGCAGAGGGATTGCAGAACCAGAATGGTGGAACAATTTTAGATCCTGCAGAAGAGCCGGTGGGACCAGGGTGTCGTCTCCTCTGCCTTTTAAAGGAGGGAGCAGCACACCAGCTCCCTATTCTCCATGGACTGAGCAGGCCGGGACGTGTCTTGGTGCAGCCCTCTCCTCTGCTCTTGCGGTCTCTGGAAGATGTCCCCCTGGTTACTTGTCAGGTGCACGCTCTTGGCAACCTGGTGCCAGGCTCAGCGGAAGCGCATGTTTCCAGCCACAGCATGGCCATTGACAGGAAGGGCTGGCATGTATCACTTTTCGGCGGCCAACCAGGTGATAGCTTCCCCGAAGGTGGGAACAGGTGCTTCTCCTGTATCTCCGTGCCTTTTCTCCTCTACTCAGGCTCTTTGGTGGGCTGCCCTTTAATAAAAGCCACTTAGATGGCACCTGGCAGGTGTCTTATGTCACCTATGAGAGCTGGTCTTTGCATAGTGGAATAGACCACCAATCATGCTGCTCTGTTGGCCTAAACAAACTTTCCTTCAAAATAACACACATTGCAGAAAGCCTATCATTAGAGAATGTAAAAAATATGTCAAAGAATTGGGCTTTAAAATGCAATTTCTTAGTCGGGCATGGTGGTGTACGCTTGTAATCCTAGTACTTGGGAGGTTGAGACAGGAGGATTGCAGGTTTGAGGCCAGCCTCAGTTACTTAGTGAGGCCCTCTGCAACTTAGCAAAACCCTATTTCAAAATAAAGAATAAAAAATAGGACTGGGGGTGTAGCTCAGAGGTAGAATGCCCCTGGGTTCAGTTCCCAGTACTACAAAAAAAATGCAATTTCTTTTGGAAAAAAAATCTTTAAAATGTCCTTGCTAGTCAAGGAGAACTTAATGTGAATTAGTTTATCAGCATGAAGAGTATGAGCTCTGGTGTTGGCTAGCCAAGACTTGGCCCATGTACTACTTCTCCATTGAGGGCACATGTGTTAGAACTGTGGCCTCAAGTTCAGATGTCATGGTTCTGCAGATACTCAGGAGGCAAATTTCCCCTGAGATCACTAGGCAATTCTGCCTTTGGCCTGAATCATCTTAGCATGTCCTTTTTTTTTTTTTTTTTTTGGTACCGGGGATTGAACACACAGGCATTTGTCTCTGACCTATATTCCCCAGCCCTATTTTATTATTCTAAGTTGCTGAGGCTGTCCTTGAACCTGCAATCCTCCTTAGCCTCCTAACTGCTGATAGGGGAGCACTACCATGCCCAGATAGCCTAGTTTCTTGAACGAGGGGCCATCATTGAAGAGGGACACACATGGGCCTCCCCCAGAGGGGAGTCAGGAGGCGAAGGCTGACTTGATGAGCCCACCCTACAGAATTCAAAGAGGGAGGGATTGGACTCCACAGCCTGTAAGAATTCTGTAAAAATCAGAGACTTTGATGATGGCCCCACAGGGTGAATGTTTTGATTTCCTGGTCTGTTTCAACTGAGCGTTGTGCATGAGAGCTTTTCAGGGTTCATAAGGCAGAGGGCTTCTGCCAGGACCGTCCTGCTCTGCCATGAGGCTTGCATTGCGAGCCGCCCCAGGGACAGAGCACGGCAGCAACCCTCGCCTCGCCGCTGTACTTGCTGCCATGCTGAGGACTCCACAGCAGGAAGGGCGGTGCGGGCTGGACCCCGGGGGCACATTTCTGCACCCTATTTGTCTCCTGCTCCTTTCCTTAGCTCCACATCAGTGCTCATTAAGCCCTTGAGACCAGCATGTCCCAGAGAGCAGGCTCACTCTCTTCAAGGAATTCGATTGACATAAGATATATATGTTTATATGCACATACCTATTATCTATCCATACATACACATAGCTATTTATTTGTTAAAATACACGTCATTGACAGTAGCCCTTTTCTTTCCTAGGAAGATCTACATTTTAAAAGATTATTAGGTGATAAGAAATATTACACTCATGTTTCTGGCTCTGGTTGGAGACCTTTCAGGCATTAGGAGGCCTGAGGAATAATTATTTTGTCTGCAGAGGAATTGCAAGTGAACAGAAAGAAAGATGAGTTGGCTTGGGTGATCCTTCCTCTAGGAAGACAAAACTCAGGCCTATGCAAAGCTGTGTGTTAGTTTGTCCTCAGCGCCAGGGTTAGGGTTAGGGTTAGCTGAGTGTGTAGCCTGCGGCATGAGTGGCCTTCCTCAGTTCCTTCACACCAGACCAGAGGCCTCTGTCTCTTTCATCTGTAAGGCCAGCCTTGCATGCAGCGGGGTTGACCCTGAGAAACTAAACCTCCTTGTCAGATAGTAAATTCCATTAAGGCGGGAAATATTCCCATCCTTGAGCATAAATTCTGAATGTTTAGTTCCAAACTTTGCACCTCATGGCCACTTAATAAATATTTGCTGACTTGTTGACACACTACCCAGAAAAGATGTGCCCATGAAAATAAGCATGCACAGCATTTATCTGGGTGACCTTGGATCTGTTTGGATTACTGTTTCCTCATCTGTAAAAGATACAGTGCTTGATGTTAATTGAGTGCTAACCCTGAACCAGGCACGGAGCTAAACAGTTTATAGTCATGATCTTACTGAATTCTTAAAACATATCTATAGAGTATCAGCTATTGTTATTCTACGAGTGAGAAGGCTCTGGCGTAGAGAAGCCCCAGGTCACTGACTGGGTGATGGCAAAGTGATTGCATGAAGGCAGCCATCTTGCCTGGTAGAACACGATTTGCCCAGTTCCAGTCCCTCTCACTAATTCACTACACGCTTAAGTGACGTGCCTCTGGGGAGGGCCCTCTTCCCTCCAGGTCCCCTGGAATGGAGGAATGAATTCATCTGGAGAAGAAACAAATTTCTGGCATCAGGAATGTATTTAGCTACAAGTAACAGAACATGTGTCCTATGGTGCCAGCAGCCGGTGGGCCTTTAGGGGAGGTTGGTCCTGTACTCATCTGTGGGTATGGGGAATCTTGGTGGAAGGGCTGTACTTTCTTAGGACTTTTCAGAGGTGGCACAAGAAGAGAGAAAATCAAGAAGCATGAGGCTTAACTCCTGGCCAAATCCATGCAGCTGACCAAGGGAGGCCCTCCCCTACCCATCCACCCCTTCGTGAAAAGTGGCCATTCGGGTGAGCAGCAGACAATCAGAGCAGTATCATCAGAGAGACCTGGCTTTTCCAGGAATCACTTTTCATTTCCTTGAATGCCTGCGGCGTGATTCAGGGAAACTAGGCCATGAGTAACTAACTCAAAGAATAATGATTTGAGATTAAAAAAAAAAATTACTATTGGTGGAACCCCCTGATGGCTCCCTTCATTATTTAAAAATTAACTTTTTTCTTCAGGTTCACACCCAGAATGGAGAACATGATATTAAATGTTCATCTTAATGAGGTACAGGATGGTAGAAGCATACATGCACACATCACTCATTTAGCTCTTCCGCAGTTCCCACCCCACTCCCTCCTGCCGCCCCTCCCTCCTTCCAGTGTTCAGTTTAGTGCTTGACTTTGATATGTTTGTGAATGTACCTCATGTGCATTAGGGTGTTCCCCTTCCCATCACCTTCAGTTAGGTCACCTTCTTTATTCATCTAAGGTTTCTGCTTCTCATCTACAGTCCCTCCTATGACCCATTTTCTCCCTAACTTTCACATATTAGGGAGAGGATCTGATTTTTTACTTTTTGTGACTGATTAATCTCACTTAGTATAATGTTTTCCAGTTCCATCAATTTCCCTGCAAATGACATGATTTTGTTCTTATAGCTGAGTAAAATTCCATCATGTACATATGCCATAATTTTGTAATCCATTCATCTTTTGAAGGACATCTTGGCTGGTTCCATAGTTTGGAAATTGTGGATTGTGCAGCCATAAACATACATACACATGCATTATTCTCGTAGTTTGGTTTCCATTCTTTTGGGTAGATACCCAGAAGTGATATTGCTGGATCATATGGTAGGTTCATTCTCATTTGTCTGAGGATCCTCCATACAGTTTTCCAAAGTGGTTGCACTAATCTGCAATCCCACCTGCAATGTATTAGAGTTCCCACTTCTCCACACCCTTTCTAGCATTTGTTGTTGATTGTGTTTTTAATGATTGCCATTCTAATTGGGGTTAGGTGCAGTCTCAGGGTAGTTTTGATTTGCATCTCTCTGACTGCTAATGATGTTGAACATTTTTTTCATACATTTATTGGCCATTTGTATTTCTTCTTTTCTGAAGTATCTATTTATTTCACTTGCCCATTTTTATTGAGTTGTTTTCTTAGAATTGAGTTTCTTGAGTTCTCTGTATATTCTAGATATTAGTCCTCTATCAGAGGAGTAGCTAGCAAAAATGTTCTCCCATTCTGTTGGCTCTCTGTTAATATTCCTAATAGTTTCCTTTGCTGCACAGAAGCTCTTCAGTTAAATGCAATTTCACATATTGGTCCTCCTTTTAATTTTTTGTGCCTTTGGGGTTTTGTTGAAAAAGTTTTTACCTGTGCCTATGTGTTGAAGTGTTGGACTTATGCCCTCTTCAAATAGTTGCAAAGTCTCTGGCCTAATTTCCAGGTCTTTGGTCCATCTTAAATTGACTCTTGTATGGGGTGAGAAAGTGGGGTTTACTTCCATTTTTCTGCATATGGTTAACCAGTTTTGCCAACACCATTTGTTGAAGAGGCTATCTTTCTTCCAGTGTATATTTTTGGCTCCTTTGTCAAATATCAGTTGACTGTAAGCACATGGGTCTGGTTCTGAATCTTCTATTCTGCTCCATTGGTCTATGTGTCTATTTTTGTGCCAATACCATGCTGTTTTTATTACTGTGGCCTTGTAATAGAGTTTGAAGTCAGGTATTGTGATATCTCCTGCATGGTTCTTGTTGCTAAGAACTACTTTGGCTATTCTGGGCTTTTTGTTGTTCCAGATGAATTTAAGGACTGATTTTTTATGTCTGTGAAGAATGACCTTGGTAATTTCATGGGTATTGCATTGCATCTGTAGATCACTTTTGGAAGAATGGCCATTTTTTTTTTTGCAGTACTGGGGATTGAACTCAGGGGAATTCTACCTCTGAGCTATACCCCCAGCCTTATTTTTTATATTTTATTTTGAAATAGGGTCTCACTAAATTGCAGAGGCCTCACTAGGTAAGGAATGGCCATTTTGATGACATTTATTCTGCCTATCCAAGAGCATGGTAGGTCTTTCCATCTTCTAGGGTCTTCTTTGATTTCCTTTTTCAATGTTTTAGAATTTTCTTTGTCGAGATCTTTTACAGCATTGGTTAGGTATATTCTGAGTATTTTATTTGGGGGAGGATATCGCGAGTGAAAGTGTTTTCTTGATTTATTTTTCAGTGGATTTATGGTTGGCATACAGGAAAGCTTCTGATTTTTTTTAAGACTGATTTTGTATTCAGACACTTTGCTGAATTTATTGAGTTTGTTGGCTCTTCTAAGTATAACATCATGTCATCTGCAAATAGAGATAGTTTTAGTTCTTATTTTCCTATTAGTATTCCTTTTATTTCCTTCTCCTGCCTTATTCCTCTGGCTAGAGTCTCAAGTACTATATTGAAAAGGAGTGATGATAGTGGACATCCTCATCATATTTCTGTTTTTAGGGGGAACTTTTGCAGTGCTTCCCTATTTAATATGATGTTGGTGGTGGGCCTTTTTTATATAGCCTTTTGGATATTGAGGTATGTTCCTTCTATTCTGATTCTCTGCAGTGCTTTTTAGTATGAATGGGTGTTGGATTTGTTGCATGCTTTTTCAGCATCTGTTGAAATGATAATGTGACTTTTGTCTTTTTGCTTTTGATAGCTTTCTTTCACTCTGTAGGTGTCAGATAGTATATACAAGGGCAAATTGTGTTGTATTCAATGATGAAGGTTGAGTGAGGAGGAAGGAGCTGGAGTAGTGGATGCAAGAATAGGGTAAAGTAGCAGATAAGATCGAGTAGAATGAGAGTTTGAGTTTAGTAAGATAATATATAGTAGAGACTAGAGATAGAGAATATATAGGAGGATTCTAGTAACCAGTGTAGAGTATTTAGGTATAGTGATATGAAGTGAAATCAATACAAAGAAATACAATACAAAGAAAAGGAAAAAAAGGGGGACAAAGAGAAGAGAGTAGAAAGAAAAGAGGGAAGAAGCTTGTAAAAGGGGTGAGGAAGAGAACAAGCAAGCAAGCACACATGTACAAAGACCACAAAAAACATAACAAAACAAGAACAACAACAACCCCTACAAATACAACAGTTCAGAGCAGCCTTGGCCTCTGCAGTCCTCCTGGGTCTGCGCAGATACTTTCAGCCATTTAAGGTCCACTTTCTATGTTAGGTTCTTGAGCATGTTCCAAGTGCTCTCACATTTGATAGGTTACCTATAGCAATGATGTCAGTTTGCAGCCCCACATTTTGGTCTCCTTCAATGATTGGGACCCTGGACTGGTGTCTCTCTGTGTAGGTGCCAAGTGCCACTGGTCTCCTTCCCACTGCAAGCCTGGGTCTCTGAATTCTCCACAGGGCCTATACCTGAGTCTCTTTCTGTCTATACAGGTAGGGGTATCACTGGGGCTGGATCCAGTGTAAGTACAGATCCCCACACTTTCCACAGACCCTGAACCTGCATCTGTCCCTGCCTACATAGGTGGCAGGTGCGGCTGGGACCAGGCACAGTATATATTCCAGGGTCTGTTTCTCCACAGAGGGCTAAGTTGGTCTGGCTTCTTCCTGGTCACCACAACTGGACAGCCTGTGGCAGTTTCCGGAGGCCTTCTAAGGCACTGTGCCCTGCAGTCTGTAGGCCTCTTTGCCCGATTGACCCTGGGGGCTGTCTGCTAATCTGTGCCTCTACTGAGTTCAACAGCAGACTCCTCCCCAACCTTCACCAGGGTTTACCAAAAAGTCACAAACCCCGAGCGTCTAGTCTATCATTTGCCACTCGAGTCCCTGTGGCCCGCTGGGCAGTCTCCCAGGGATGGCTAGTTCATATGGTGTGTTGAGCACAGCTCTGAATCTCTGGAGGACAAAGTGGGCTCAGCCACTGCTGCCACAGGTTCTAGCCAGGCGTCCGGGCAGTCCAATCTCTGTGAGGCGTGGAATGAGGTGCCGACTACTCACAATTTCAATGAGCTGCGGCCACTTATTTAGCATCAAGTCATTTACTTCTTTGCTGGGTGTCTCTGGAGGCCACAGTGCCAGCAGTTCTGGATCAGATAGGCAAAATGGCGCCACCTCAGCCCCCAGGGCCTCAGGCATTCCCCAGGGGAGCTGCGCAGGGTACTTTGCTGTCCTCTGTTCTGTCTTCTGGCTTTGTTTCTGCTGCCTTTCAATTTTTCACTGCTTTGTTCAATTTTTTGCTGCTTTTTTTTTCTCTTGTCAAGATGCTAGCCAGTGTGGTTGTGCATGCTTGTAATCCCAGCATTTGGGAGGCTGAGACCGGAGGATCCGGGTTTGCGGCCAGCTTCAGCTACCTAGTGAGGCATTCCACAACTTAGTGAGACCCTGTTTCAAAATAAAGAAAAAAATAGGGATGGGGGTATAGCTCAGAGGTAGAATGCCCCTGAGTTCAATCCCCAGTACCGCAAAAAAAAAAAAAAAAAAAAAAAAAGATGCTACCTTCATAGCAATTGAGTTCCGAGTGTCAGCGTGATTGAGATGTGCTGCTTCCCTCAGTTGCCATCTTCCTGGAAGTCCTGAGATGCCATTTTTATTGGCAGTGATAATGTTCTTATTGAGGCCCCATCCCTCCCCCCTCCATGGGCATTGTATAGTCTCCTTACCTATCCTTGCCACTTGAATCTGTTCTGTTCATTATCACCAGATTAATCTCTCTGATTAATTCACTATGTCATCGTTTTGCTTATTAAACTATGTATGGCTCCTGTCTTCCCCATGAATAAACTGCAGACTGTTAGACTATTCAACCTGATAACCCGAATCTCCAACTTCAGGCCCTGGTTGTCTCTTCTTTACCCTTCACTTTCCAACAAGAATCCTCCCTCCCACTCAGCAGCTCCTCTGCCCTGAATATTCCATGCAGGACTCTACCTCCGCTGCTCTGTGCTGCTCCTTACCTGAAGTTCTCTACTCCTCCTCTCTAGCTCAGCTAGCATTGAAGGCTGTATTCAGCCTTGGAGAATCCCCAGGTGGGCCTTGACTTCCTCAGCAATCTCTCTTCTCTACTCCCAGATATCCTATAGTCTTTATTGTCATGAGACATTTCCACTGCTAGCGTTAAATGGACAAGGGGTAGATGAGCTTATGACTTGAGTCTCCTGGATTCTACCATTTATAGCATCCCAGTCTATGCTATTTATGGCCCCAAGATGAATTGACAATATTTGTCATAGTGCTAGGGGCAGCTTCAGGGATAGATCTGAGTTGGACACATCATAGCAGACACTATTTGCTGCTTAATCAACATCTTCCTTCTTTGCTGATGGACTCAGGTTTGATTCAGTACAGCAATGTTCCCAGCTCAGGTGGTTCCATCTTCTGTATAAACTAATTGCAACACTTATACTCCATTTCCCAGCTTCCCTTGCAGCCAGAAGCAGAAACACAATGTTGTACTGGTGGGAATGCTAGAGGTCTCTGAGAAGGTCTTTGTTTCCTGATAAAAGACACAGTGTTGGAGAAAAAAGCTCATTGATGCAAAACCTTTAATTTCTCTTGCCTTGTGGTGATTAGGATGTTTCTAGCCCATGCTGATCATTTTGCAATCCTGAAGCAATGTGCCTGGGAATGAAAAATCAACACAGCAGATACGATGTCTTTGCTGAATGTCTATTTTGACACAAAACTACTTCTCCACTTTCCTGCATATGAAGCAATCAAATATTTCTAATACCTACAGCACTGTTAGTTAGACATCGTGTACTTGCAGCTAAAAGCACTCTTAACTTGTATAACAAGATTTATATTTCTATGGCTTTGAAAAATGTTTGTACTTTATATAATCAACCAAATATTTAAAAAACACAGAGAAGATGTAATATTGCATAAAAAGGATATTCAGAAAATTAGCAACATATGCATACTCATCTAGGTATAATACTCCATTTATAATATAAATTAATTGTTTGAATGACAAAGTTAGTTAATTCATAATCATAATGATTTAATTAAATAGTAGTTAATTAAGCAAGAGAAAACAATGGAAATGGCATAAAATATGTGCTAATTCCACTAACTGAAAAAGAGTACTCTGGTTTACTGTTATAAATAACCAAATTTTTAACTCTAAATAAATCTCATTAATATTTGTACATTATTTTTATTTCAAAACTTGTTATGGAAACCTGCATTCCCTTGGTTTCATGTTATGTTGGGAAGGTTTCTATCAAAATGGCATTCTTGACCTTTCTATCCTTATTCATTTCTATGGCAGGAGTGAGTTATCCAAGTGAGTTTAGAGAATATTCCAGAAGCACTCTATCCAGCCTGCCTCCATATTCTCAGTCTTGGATGGAGCAACTTGACCTCCAGATGCAAACATCTCTGCTAGTCCATGCAGCAAGGTCCAGGGGCTTTGGTTGCCCCTGCATAGGTGGATCTAACAGTTTGAATGGGCAAGTTCAAATCCAACGGGATGTATTAGGACACTCAGTTTTGGTCATTAGTCAAGCATGGCTCTCCAATTCAGCTTTACTAGTAATTAAACTGGTATTTTGATCTCCATCGTCTCTCTCCAGTGTCTACTTCTCAACTTGTTCCAAATATAGGAAGAGAAAAAACATTTATAATTAATCAGTGACCTGGAATGCCAAGTTAGAGTCACAAGTGTGGAATTCTCCTGAGATGTTTCTTATTTTAGCACCAGAGAGGCCAATATTCTCATTTTGGAATAATAATAATTTATTTAGTAATTTATTCAATTAAAATGTATAGAGTATCTACTATATATGCTGTAAACATATGCTAAGTTTATAACATGATATAGACATGCCTTCTTTAACAAAAAAATGATATAAAACTAGACTAGTCTGAGTGCCACTAAAGAGAGGCACAGAAAGATGGGTTCCATGACTATGGATAATAAAATTATGACTTAATTAGGGAAATCAACATAGCGTCTAGGAATCAATAACCAATCAAGTTGAGATGGGAGGAGTGAATTTTCACTAACTCTTTGAAGGGGGCCAGAAGGAATATTCCAGGTACGTGCAAAGGCCCTGTGATGGCAGGAAATATCAAGTATAAAGGAATCAAAGGAATCCAGAGTGGATTGAGGAGAAGGGGACAGAGTGATATTGGAGGTGAGGTTGGAGAGGTAGGTAGGGGCCAATTCCTATAGAATCTTGCAAGCCACATGAAATGGTCTCTACCTCAGAACAATGGGAAAGTGTCAGCTTGCCAGGAGTTCAGATAATGGCAGTTTGACCTAGGGTGGCAGAAGTAGGGAGAGAGAAGAGTACACATACCAGAAATATTCAGAAGAGAATCAACAGACTAATCTTGTGAAAGAAATGTCAAGGATGATATCTGGGTTTCTAGCTTGTATGACTAGACAGGGGGAGGGCATTTACTGAGACAAGAAATCCTTAGAGAAAACTATATGTTGGGGAAGAGATAACAAATTTTTTTTTTGGACCTGTTGAGCCTGAGATCAGGCTTTTAGACAGAGAAAAGAAGAGTTAGTAGATAGCTGAGTCTCTGGGTCTTGAGTGTAAATAGGCAGTCTGAGCTGAATATCTATCTATCTATCATTTATTTATCTATAAGTTATAGATACATGGTAATTAAAACTATAAGATTGGATGAGTTTAGTTGGGGAAAATTTATAGAAAATAGAGTTGAAGCCCAAGACCTGAAAATTCTAATCTTTAATAACCAGATAGAGTAGAATCTGCCTGAAAAGAATAACAATGAGAAATGAGGGAGAGAAGGGAAGAAGATGCGGAGAATACCATTGAAGCCAGGAGGAAAACTTGAGGAAGGGGGCATGCTCAACTGTGTGGAACATTGTCAAGACCAGGAAGAAATGAGCTGAAACGTGGTCTTTGAATTTGACCATTGAGACCTTATCAAGAGAGGGAGACATCACTGGGAAGATGAGGCAGAAACCCCACTTGGGTAAGCTGAGTACAGAAGTGCTAGAAAGAGGAAGCCATGAGTTTGAGAAAAATTCTTCTAGAACTTTTCCTGTGAAGGGAAGGAAGAGAGAGGTACAATGGAAGCTGATAATCATTTAAAAATGAGACTTAAGTGATTTAACAATTCCAGTGAGAAGGGTTTGCTTGAACAGAGTCTGCATATATGAAAGAAAAAGAGCAATTGATAGAGTGAGGTTCCTAAAAATATTGGAAGGGTGGGAGTTATAAGTCCAGGCAAAGAGATGACTTTTTTTGAAATTTTACTCAATTTTATTTTACTTTGTTTGGTAGTGTGGATTGAACTCAGGGACATTCTGCCTCCGGGCTATACCTCAGCTTTTTTTATTTTTTATTTTTATTTTGAAACACTGTCTCACTAAGTTGCTGAGGCTGGCCTCAACCTGCGATTCTCCTGTCTCAACCTCCTAAGTACTGTGATTATAGGCATGCACCACGGTGCCCAGCTACGGGTTGACTTTAAGTATGAAGCTGACTCCTTTATCCTAAGAAGGAAAGCTTAAATGCAGATTTGTAGATCAGAAACCAGTGCATTTTGCTGGACGCCTTCAGGTTTCTCTTTGAATGGGGGAGGTTCCATGGTAAAAGTGGAAGACGAAGCAGGAGCAGGAGAGGGAGCACAGAGTCATAGAAGGAAAGGGATTGAGTTGACAAAAACACATATACGGACTGTTGGGCAGGATTGATGGCCTGTTGGAGGTGGTGATCACGAACAGGGTGAAATGGTAGTAATTCCTAGAACAATTAAAGCATGGTTATTTTTAAAGTCTATGTCTAAAATCTCTTTGGCCTATGGGGTTTGTTTATATTTCCCATTTTAAAAAATCTTGATTGTTGATCAAGTCTCGTCTTCTCATGTGCCTAGTGTTACTGCTTTTCTTATTTAACAATGAACATTTATTATCACGTAGTTTCTGTGGTTCAGAAGCAGCTTTGTGGGGTGGTTCTTTTTAGACATCTCCCATGAGGTTGGACTTGGACACCAGCTACAGCCGCTGTCACCTGGAGGTTTGGCTGATGCTGTAGGAGCCCATTCTGAGTCGGCTCACTCATGGGAATGCAAGTAGAAGGCCTTTGGCTCCAGTTTCTCTAGACACGGACTCTCCATAGGGCTGCTTGAGAGACCTGACACCGCAGTTGGCTTCCCAGAGCAAGTGGAGTAAGAGAGCCAGATGGAAGCAAGTGCTCAGTTACCGTGGTGATCCTGAGTGGCGTCTTCTTCCTCTAGAGAAGATTCCTCCATTACCAGCAGACAGCCATGTAAGGGTACCAGCAAACCCAGGTCGTGCTCATCCCATAAGAAATGGAAAAAAAGAACTTCATCCCCTGCGAAGGCTCATAGATTTCCAGTTCACTTTTACTTTTTGGGTGTGGTCCTTGGGGCATTTGCCAGGACCTTTTTGTCTCAGGAGGCTTTGAACTCCAATTTCCGTCTCCCTAGACCCTTGAGATGATCACAATCCCCACCCAGCTTCACAGACTCAGAATTACAGGTGTCCGTAGCTTTGCTGTTCTCAGACCTTAGGGCCCCTCAGGATTGACTAGAGTGTTCATTAAAGCTTATATTTCTGGACCTCGCCCTGAAGTTTCTGATTGAGTAGATCCGGCAGAAGCCTGAGAATGTTCGTTTCTGGTAAATTTCAGGTAATACTCACTCAATGCCCACACTCTGAGAAGAAAGGTTATATAGGAAGAGTAAGTTTTGGCTTTCCACTGCATAGAAAGGTGAATATACTTCACAATAATGTACTTTCTACCTCCAAATAGTTAGAAGAGAGAAATTTGAATGTACTCACCATAGAGAAAAAAAGTTCAAAGTGATGGATATACTAATTACCCTGAGTGGATCACTACCCAGCATATACATGAATCAAAATGTCATATTCTATCTCATAAATATATATAGATATTATGTCAATCAAAACGCTAAATAAATAATTTTTTAAAAGGGGACTTCCATTAATAGGATGTAGTGGCACACCTGCAATCCCAGTACTTGTTAAGCTGAGACAGGAGGATCACAGGTTCAAGGACAGCCGCTGCAGTGTAGAGAGACTCTCAGCAACCTAGCAAGACCCTCTTTCAAAACAAAACAAAACAAAAATTAAAGGACTAGGGGTACAGCTCAGAGGTAGAATGCCCCTGGGTTCAATCCCTAATACCACAAAGACCAGGGGGTGGCCCCTTCCTCTCTGGGATCTTGATGGCATGATTTCTTTTTATTTTGGAAACTTTCCAATGTCACCAATCTGACTTTTTTTCTCACATCTTATCTTCCAACACAAGGCTGTTCCAAACTAAGAATGGTACTAATGCTCAGTGAGAAAGCATCATGCGTCAGGCCGTGGCTCTGGAGTGGCCCAACTCTGGGGACCTCATTGTGTTTTAGGTTGCTGTCAGCAGGTGGCCTGCAGCTGTGCAGAACAGCAGCCCTGTGCAGATGGGCACCTGCAGTGGCCTTCATGGCATCATCTCCTGTGCCCTCACAAAGTTTCTGTCATCGTCTCTATTTACAGGTGAAGAAATGGAAACCTAGGTAACTTTCCCAAGGTCAAAGGGTTTGTACATGGCAGGGCTTAGAGATGAACCCAGGGCGGTCTGACTGCTAAGACCGCGTCTTGATACATACAGACAAAGTTGGCATCAAACCTCTGACCTTCCCTGTCTATAAAATGGGCATGAAGGTATTTATTTTCAACCTCATATTTGGGTAGAGTAAATTAATGAAACAGTGGGTTTACACTCTTGAGAGTTTTTTGGGGAATAAGAGAATTAACTTTCATTACCACAGCTCTGTTCAGGAAAGTGGTTTTCTCACAAACATATAAACACCCCCAGTTGTTAAGCAAGCAAATGAAGACAATCAATGAAGCAGAGTGAGGGCCAAGGCAGGTGTTTCAAATAGCACTGCAGAGTGGTGGAGAGAGGCGTCCGCCCTTCAAATGGCACCACACTTTAAAAAGCAACGGCTCCATCCACAGACTCATGTAAGACCAAGTTTTCCCTCCACTAGTTTTTCTCTTTCCCTTAAGGACATCAGGTGTTCCATTCATTTCTTTTTTCGTTTCCTCCTCTCCCTCATTGACTGCCAAGTGTTAAAAGTAAAGATTTTGAGAGTCCCTAAGCCCTTTGGGTGTTGATATTGCAACATAAAACCCTTTACCTAGAGGTCACAGGTTCAAATCCGAACTGTGTCGGTAGCGACTGAGAATCTAATGACTTCCCATCTGTTGGCTGTTTCGTAGTTTATGTGAAATGAATTGATGGTCTCAGCTCATGTTTCAGTCCGTGCCAGAGCAGGCATCGCCAGACACCGTTGGCATTCTCAGCACAGAGGCCAAGCCCTCAATTGGAAGCTTTGTCTCCGGGGTATTGCACTTTCCTTCTGCAGAATACAAGTTCGGGGCCAGGGAAGAAGAGCAGGGTTGACTGGGAAAGGAGAGAGACGTTGTCTTATTTTTCTACCTTCTTAACAAAAAGAAGATACCTCTGTTCAGATTCAGGAAGAAGGTGGACCTCCTGATATGTCATTCACTTTTGCAATTTCATTCAGCAGAAGAGAGGTACAATTTCTAGCAGTAAATGAAGCAAGTTTCATTGTGCAGAGGAAACTGTTCTCTTAATTAAAGATAACCAATTTGGAGAACAGCTAGCAAGGGGAAGAGGTCGGGGAGAATGGCCATGGACATACAGAGAGGCAGGGAGCTGCGTTCTTCTTTGCTCATCAACAACTATGCGAACCTCCAAGATCTAGAGAAGTAGCTGGTAGATGTCCTGCCTTGTCTCTTTGGCCTGATTCTCTCTGTGCTGGTTCGAAGCATCCCACAGGAAGACAAGGTCTCTGCCTCAGTGCTCTGCTCTGTCTCATGGGTCTATATCAAGGTCGGGCGTCTCAGTCATTTTCAGTGCTATGACTGACCACACGACTTAGAGGAAGGCAGACTTGTTTGCTCACAGTGTTTCGGAGATTCCAGATTCAGGGCATGTGAGGTTGGGTCTGGCGCTCAGGGCATGATTGTGGGAAGCAGAAGGAGGAACAGCTCAGCTCTGCTCTCGCTTCAGGAGGTCAGAAGCCAGAGGGGCCAGCAGGGGGAGGGGGAAGTCTACATAACCCCCAAGGCCACCCAGGGGCCCCTCCTTCTCCACATTCCACAGGCCTAGAACAGCATCCAGATAAACCCACTAACACGGGCTTATCTAGGATGAGCTCGTGACCCTCTGACTTTATCAACCTGAGCTCTTCAGGGCACATTCTACATCTCTAACAACAGGCTTGGATGCTGACACCATCGCTGCTGCTTTCCACTGAAGCTTATCCTTTATTACCATATCTGGGTCGAGGTGTTTCTTTACTAGTGGCTCAGGAAACAGACAAAAAGCCTCACCTTTAAAAGAGGCAATTGGGTTTTAAGCTTCAATTTTACTTTCAGTTACTACATTGTCCTTGTTGCCAGAGTCCTTGCATAATTCCAAGAGCCTATTTTGACCTTTGTCTGAGCCCCTGAATCCTTGTTACACTGTCAATAGAATGCAATATGGTCCGATGTAAATTTCAGTGGGTCAAGACATGGAGGACATTAGGAAGTGGTAGGGAAGAGCATAGATAGATCCTTCCAGAAAGCTGGTGATGAATAAGGAAGACAGAGATGATGGGGGAAGTGGTATGCAAGGAATTTTGCTAGGACAAAGGAGGAATCCTGCATATATTTTTAGTTTGAGGGATGGTGAAGAAGACGAGAATAAAATGCTCAGTGGAGAAGGAGAAATATATATTTTTTGGTACGGGGGATTGAATCTGGGGGCATTCTATCCCTGAGCTATACCTCTACACTTTTTATTTTTATTTCAAAATAGGGTCTTGCTAAGTTTTGGAGGCTGGCCTCGAAAAACATGTGATCCTCCTGTCTCAGCCTCCCAAGTACTGAGACTATAGGCATGTGCCATCACACCTAGCTGGAAATAATTTTTAAACACGTGCCGAAGAAGAAGAAAAAACAGGAGTCAATTGCACAAGAGGAGGAGGTGGTTCTGAAGGAGATTGGTAGTGTTGTGGATGCATTTCAGATGTGGAGAGGCAAATCACTGGGCTCTTCATCAGTGCTGTCCTAGATATGGTTAGAATGTGTTCCCCAAAGTTCAGGTGTTGGAAACTTAGTCTCCAACATGACAGCGGGAAGAGCTGGAACATTTGAGCAGTGCTTAGGCCGTGAGCACACCATACTTAGAAATGGATTCGCACCAATTGTAGAAGAGCTCAAGGCTGCAAGTCCTGTTCTTGCTCTCTCCCTCCTTTTGCCCTTCCCCTATTTATTACTCAGCAAGAAGGCCCCTGCCAGATGTGGCCCCTGCCAGATGTGGCCCCTGATAGTCCATGTTCCGCCTCTAGAGATGAGCGCCAAAGAAGTTTCTGTTGTCTACAGACGACGAAGCCATGGTGTTCTGTTATAGCAGTGCTCTACTTTCTTTTCTAAGGTATATGGTGCCTTGCTTAACCTTAGGAGGCAACCAGGGGAGGCTTCGGGGAGCCCTAAGATTGAAGTGTTTGGACCCCGGACCCCCAAAAGCCTGTGTGCCCTCAAAGACCTCATCAGGACCAGGAGATGATCAAAACACCCTGCATCATCTTGTGACTATCAACCTGATGTCATTCTGATGCACCGCATCTACCCACTCCTCACGAAAGCCTCCTATAAAAGAGGAGCCATGGACTTGGGAGGCTGAGACTAGAGGAACCAGGTTCGCGGCCAGCCTCAGCTACTTAGTGAGGCTCTCTGCAACTTAGTGAGATCCTGTTTCAAAAGATAAAGAATAAAAAATAGGACTGGGGATGTAGCTAGGAGGTAGAATGCACCTGGGTTCAATCCCTGATACCTCAAAAAAAATAGGAGCCATGAACCCCCAATTCATCTCTTTCACTCTGGAGATGGCCCATGTTCTTTCTCAATTGTGAATTTCTTGTTTTCTTAAATAAACCTGTCTGTAGCTCTCCTCTTTGTCTTGGAAATTCTTTTCAACCTGCATCCATGTCATGACAAGATAAAAGGCCAGACTCTTTTGTACAGGGGGTGAGAAACCCAAGGACTGTGCCAGAGATTCGTGGGAAAAGGGAAAGGTAGCCATGATGGAACACAAGTGAAGGGCTGGCCAGGCATGGTGGCGCACACCTGTAATCCTAGTACTTGGGGAGGCTGAGACCAGAGGATCGAAGGTTTGTGGCCAGCCTCAGTTACTTAGTGAGACCCTCTGCAACTTAGTGGACCCTGTTTCAAAATAGAAAAAAAAAGTAGGGCTAGGTATGGAGCTCAGAGGTAGAACACGCCCAGGGTCAATCCCCAGTGCTACCAGTACTACACACACACACACACACACACACACACACACACACACACACACAGAGACACACACACACGTGAAGGGCTGCGGGTAGGGCTGGGTTCAGATGGGTGTGTACCCTGGGTCTGTGTATTAATATTACATTTAAAAGTCATCCAGCATAGCTTGGCTTTCAGTCATGCTGAGAGAACTGCTGCTTTATATTATGTAAGGAGGTTTGAAGGAGGAGAAAGAACAGACTAGAAAATTCCACCCAATATACACATGGAATGGGAGAAAAATGCAACAAATGGGGTTGTCAAAAAGTTTTCAAAGAACTTTATAAAAAAAGAAAACAACCCCTTTCTCTTACTTAAGTCAAAACAGCATGGAAAATAATATTATTGCGTTCCAACTCCATTCTCTCTGTTGGGGGTGATGCTTGAAGAAAAAGAAAAGTGTGTTCTGTGGTTAGTCCTATTTTAATTGGTCGCAATATGAAGCAAAAGTTCAAAACTAAATAGTAGAAATATCTCCCCTCTGGAACATTCAATTAAAATCTGTGGGGGAAAAATGCCTCAAAATGACAGGCAGAGAATAACAACAACAGTAACAAAAGTCACTGTGAACCGTGACTTCAGGCAGGCAGATGACATGGAAATAAGTCTGAGTCTAGAGTGTGTGTGTGTTTGGGAGTTTGGGGCTTGAGTGGTTACACCACTCCCAGGTATAAATTTCGCCTTAGCCTGAGCATGACTTGCGTGCACGGTGTTCTGCTCTGAACCGAACTGTAATGTGATAGAATTCATTGCAAGCATGTGAGGTCCACCTTTCCATGCCTGGCCTTACCCTTCACAGACTCTACTTCTAACCTTTCTGAATATCCCATTTCAAAAGGATTTGAAATGCATTTACACTACGGTAAAAATAACTGAGGATAGAAAAGACCAGTTTCTTATCTCAGGAGTATTAGCATTTTAATAAGGCAGGTCTTAGGCAAAATAAATGTTACTGAACTCTGCAACAGCCTTATGTGGATGGGAACCTATTCTCCTTATTGCAAGAACCGTTTCGAGATCATCCCATAGTCTAGCTGGCAAGTAGACTAGGTAGGATAGATCCCAGAAGTATGTGGGTCCTGAACTGGGCATGGTGGCACACACCTACAATCCCAATACTTGGGAGGCTGAGACAGGAAGATTGGAGATTCAAGTTCAGCTTCAACAAATTAGCAAGGTCCTCAGCGTTTTAATGAGATAGTTTCAAAATAAAAATAGAAGTATGGGTGTAGCTTGGAGGTAGAACATCCAGAGTTCAATTCCCAGTAACACACACACACACACACACACACACACACACACACACACACACACACACAGAGTGTGGGTCCTGGAAAGGAGTTTAGAAATTTTAGCATGTCATATTGATTAAATGATGTCAAAATCACCATAATCATAATCAAACCTCTTGAGCACTTACCATTTCATTTGAATATTCAACATTTAACAACTTTTTTTTTTTTGCCTCAAAGGAGAAAATGCACATCTTGCAGGTGTGGTAGGTGTGTGTGTGTGTGTGTGTGTGTGTGTGTGTGTGTGTGTGTGTGTGTGCCTGCATAAATATGTGCACATTTGTGCCCAGAAGATTGGGAAGATGCTTATTCAGCAAACACCTAATATCCCTGGTAGGGTCAGTGCCTGTCATTTATTAACTTAGTGCTCACAGCCACCCTGTGAAGTGGGCACTATTATCCCAACTTAAGGAAAAGGGAGCTGAGGCAGAGGGCTTGAGCGACCTGCCCATCTTTACATAAGCACATGGGTTTTGCTGCTGGGATTTGAACCCAAGGGTTTGACATGAGTGTTGGGTCTGGCCTCCAGTACCATGTAAACTGGCTCTTAGAACTCGATGCACACTTCACAGAGGCAAGATGGTTTTTGACTGGGTGTTGAAGGATGACTAGTTGTTGGGGCCGATGGGGTTTGGTTAGTTTTCCATGTACATAAACAAGCACAGTAGATTTAGGGAAATGTAAAAGGATGAACACAAATGGCACCTTTTTATCCTCCAAAAAGTCCGAGTTTGGCTGAGGTTAGCATGGTCCCCTCAACTCTGGGGCTTCTCTGTGCAGAACTTTGAGTGGCATGCTAAGGAGTTTGGATTTGAATGGGTGTGAAACCATGTCTGATGACCAGAATTACTTGAGAAAAAGGCAAGAGTATCAGAGAGACCTTCTTTATGGTATTAAAGGTCTTTACTTTAGGATTGTTTGAAAATTAAACAAGATGAGTTTAGAACACACAAATGCTCAACAAACATTAGTTCCTCTTCTTTTTACTCTCCTCCTCCTCCTCCTCCTCCTCCTCCTCCTCCCCCTCCTTCTGTATGAGTGAGTGGTCCCTGTGAGCCCGCAGGGGAGTGGCACAAGGGAAAGAGGTGGCCCACCTGCAAGATGAGTCCAAGGAGCTCTCCAGGTCACGGGGAGGTGGGAGGCAACCTGGCCTTGCTGGACCCTGTTCCTGGAATCTGAAAACTCAGCAAATTCAGCTGAAGAGGCTTTCCATTGTCTGCTTGTTCACCTCCACCTGGCAGTTTAGGAAGGAAACCCCCAACTAAAACGGGAAGCTCACATTTAAATTCTCTAAGCTGTGATTCTGGACAGGGTCATGTTACCAATACAAACAGCACAAAGCCAAGAGTTTAATATTAACATCTGATAGATCAGTATCACACATAGCATCATACATCAAACACAGTGTTTTTGAAGCTGATATCAAATAATGCTTTTGCTCTTGATTATTTTTCCTTTGTTCTAGGGCAGTAGAAAAGAAACAAGTAAAACATCCCTGGTCATGTTATTTTGGGAGTTGGTAACAGCAGGCCAAATAGTGAATAGAGGAAGGGCTGAGGAAATAAATGTTTTTTTTAAGCACTATCAATGCACCAGAGACATGATAATCTTTCTAACAACATTAGAGGAGGAATTATTATGCCCATTTTACAGATGAGAAAACTGTGTCCAGAGACTAGACAATGGTCATACCCAGAATAAGTACTACATCTATGATCTAGCTATAATTCCTGTATGAGGATAGCTACATTTTTCCAAGTATTAACCTCTAAAAGTCATCACAAAATAATTTATAGATAATTTCATTATGATGAATCAACTTGACATTGGATCTGCTTATGATTTATCTTGACTAGGAGGGACATAGTCACTATACATTTGATTTTTCATCACTGTGAGCAAAATGCCTGGCAAGAACACCTTTGAGGAAGAAAGGTTTGTTTGGGTTCAGAGTCTCAGAGGTCAGTCCACGGTGGGTCTGCCCCAAGGCAGGAGCATCATGACAGCATGGTGGAGGGAAGCCACTCTCAGCTCAAGGTGGCCAGAAGCAGAGGCACAGGAGGAGGCCAAGGAAAGAGACCATTCCTGAGGCCCCTCTCCCCATCACTGACCTCCAGCCATGGCACCTCGGAACCTTACTCCACTGCCAACACATGAGCTTTTCTGGGGAACGTTCCACACCCAAACCATAAGTCACTGTGAACAAAGAGCGCCAAGCGAGAAGCAGCAATCGCCAAACAAGTGGCCGGGGTTGCGGACCTGAAGGGAGTAAGATACTAATTTCTAAAGCAAATAACAGAGTATGATGGAGATGGGTAAGAACAATGGAAAAAAATTAAACAGGGAGAGATGGGGGGCTTTGGGGGAGGGACTTGATTCTATTTGAAATTAATTAATAGTGTCAATATTAAGTGAATATCTTTGTTCTTCCAGACCATGATGCAATTTTGTTCATGATGTATTTTCAGTGCCTCTAGCAGTGTCTGGCATTTAGTGGATTTTCATTAGTATTTGTTTAATGAACAAATGAATGAATGTGCAGAGGAATTTGAGTGCGTATACAATAGATGAAAAAATTCACACAGAGAATAATCTCTTGGATAGTTTCAGGCCCAGAATCATGATGCACTTCCTCTGGTCTTAGTATGCTTTTCTAGTTCTAAATTCTGAAAGCTTAATAGAAAAGACTCCTGGGAAGTGTTAGGTAAAATTAAAGTGAATGACAGAAGGGATAGAAATCAAGAGACTGATGTGCTCAGGCTCAGGTCAGGAGTTGGGGAAGTCCCCTCTCCTATCCTATCCTATCCTATCCTCTCTCTCTTTGGTACTAAAGATTGAACCCAGAGGCATTCTGCCTCTGAGCTACACCCCCAGTCCTGTTTTATTTTTTATTTTGAAACAAACACAGGCTTACTAAATTTTGAAGGTCCTCACTAAGTTGCTAAGGCTGGCCTTGAACCTGGGATCCTCCTGTCTCAACCTCCCAAGTACTGGGATTACCAGTTGGTACATCACCACACCAGCTTCTCACAGTGTTCTTGTTGCCCTGGAATCTTGTGGAAAGCAGCAGAGTGAGGTAGGTTCATTGTAGTAACTTGAGAATATATTTAAAAACTAGAAAATAGCCAGTTGCAGTGCACACCTATAATTCCAGTATTTGGAGGGCTGAGACAGGAGGTTCACACATTTGAGGCAACTTAGTGAGATCCTCAACAACTTAGTGAGACCTTATTTCATAATAAAAAATGAAATAAGACTGGGGGTGTAGCTCAGAGATAGAACACCTTTGGGTTCAATCTTCAGTAACACACACACACACACACATTTGTCTAAAAACAATAATCATTGTAACTATTTTGGTATGTAACATTTTAAACTTTTCCTATGTATACACGTACATTATTTTTAAAAGTGTGATTGTGGTGATTTTCAAAATAGAATGGCACAATGAATAATT
The DNA here is from genome assembly GCA_004027655.1 of Graphiurus murinus. Taxonomy (NCBI): domain Eukaryota; kingdom Metazoa; phylum Chordata; class Mammalia; order Rodentia; family Gliridae; genus Graphiurus; species Graphiurus murinus. The sequence goes on along the minus strand of PVLC010001261.1, from coordinate 90,507 downwards.
ATCACAACTTTGTCATTCTTATTTCTTTATTTTTTAGCATTGTAAAGTAAATCACTGAGTTCAAGAATTTTCACCCTGTAAGACTACAATTCAGGATATATCTCTAACACAATAAACTTTTAAAGATTATAACTAAGATGTTGTTGTTATACTTAACAAAACTGACAATAAATCCTCAGCTTTGTCTAGTATTTAGTCCGTATTTGGTGTCTCTGACTGTCTCAAAAGTGCCGTTTTACATTTTGCTTGCTTGAGTTGGAATCCAAAGACTACATATTGTATTTGATTTATATATTCACATTTTAAAAATTAGGAACATATTGTGCAAGCTGTTTGTAATCTGCTTGTTAATAACATATTATGCACATTTTTCATATGTTAAAGATTTTTCTTCAGTAATTCTAACGTCTACATGATAGTCCATTTTTTTTATATCCAGCATCTTATTAGTAGGCATTTAGCTTATTTTCAACTATATTTCCCATGAGTACATATTTGATGTCCACACTTAAGCATGAGATCTGGGACTAAGGTAAGTATAATTGTTAGCATTTTGCTATTGCTAACTAGCTCTTCAGAAGGGATACACCAAATAACCTTCCCATGAGTGTAGTCTTTGTAAATACTCCTTTCTGTCATTGAGAAATCATAATAATTTTTACTCAAATCAGCAATTAAAAATATCTTGTTATCATTTTTATTTACATTCCTAAAGGTGGTTAAACATGACTGCATGTGTTTAATCACCATTTAGATTTCTTTAGAAAATTATATGTTCATATTCCTTATTCATTGTTCTAATTTGTTTTTCCTTTTGTTATTGATTTGTACTTTACTGAGGTTATGTCATGAATGCTGCAAATATTGTATTTTTAGAGTTTGTCATCATTATCTCTTTTCTTGAAGTATTTTCTCTCCCTCTCACATTCTTTTTCTTTCTTTCTTTCTGGTACTGGGGATTAAACCCAAGAGCATTCTACCTTCGAGTTATACCCCCAGCCTTATTTTATTTTTAAACAGTGTCTCACTAGGTTGCTGAGCATTTAAGTGTCTCACTAAATTGCTGAGGTTGGCCTGGAACCTTCGATCTTCCTGTCTCAGTCACCCAAGTACTGGGATTATAGGTGTGTGCCACTGTGCCCAGCTCCCTTGCCCCCATTCTTAACTGATCCTAATTTTTAATCACCTCTGTTTTTCCCCCCACAATTTCCCAAGTGTGTCTTCCTGACATCACAAGGCTGTGAGTCTCATTGAACTTCGGGTCAGTCCTTCCTTCTGGATGATTTGGTTTCCTATTTGCAGTCTCCTTTCTAATCCATTGTGAAGCTGCTGCCTAATGAGTATTTCTATGATCACTTTCTCTATATTTCTCCTCCATTCACAACTCAACAATGGCCTTTTATAGCACATCAGATGAAATCTAAACCCCTCATCCCAGCATTTAGTAACATCCACAGTTTGACTTTAATTCTCCTTTCTGAATGTATTTCTCATTCTTTTTTCATAGGGGCCATGCCTGGTAGCTTGACTTGCTCCTTTAGCTTCCCACCACACAACCCTTTGGGTTGTATTCTTGCTTCTCCTCCTTCTGGAAGCTCTCTCCAATCCAGACCCCTCCATCTTTGAGGAGCAGCCGAGCTCCTTTCTGATCTGAAAAATCTTTTGTGTGTTGCCTGAGCCCTGAGATCTCTTCCCCCATCTCTCCAAATACTTACACTTAGCTCTGTCTGTCCTTAGCATTTCCTAATTGCTCAACTACAGGTTGGGGATCCCAAATCTGAACTGCTCCCAGATCAGAAACTTCTTCAGTTTCCACTTGTGGCATCAACATGACAAGCAACCTCTTGTGACAGGTTGAAGCCAGAACACAGGTGTGCTAAAAATACTGTATAGAATTATCTTCAGGCCAATGCACAAGATGTATATTCACAAATATATCAAAGTCAATCACTAAACTGAACTTGGGAAGGAGGAAGGGGGAGGAAATACGGCGGGAATTGGGGAAGGGTTAAATGAGGAATGTGTACATGTATACCTTTATCTGCTTGTACCTAATAAAGATGTATGATTACAATGCACCAATAAACAAACAAACAAAAAAAAGAAGTGTAATTCCCACTGGGCATGGTGGCACATGCCTGTAATCCCAGTACTTGAAAGGCTGATACAGGAGGATGGCAGGTTGAAGGAAAGCCTCAGCAACCTTAGTGAGAAATTCAGCAACCTAATGAGATCCTGTTTCAAAATAACAAATAGAAGCCGGGTGTGGTGGTGCACGCTTGTAATCCCAGTACTTGGGAGGCTGAGACTGGAGGATCTGGGTTCGCAGCCAGCCTCAGCTACTTAGTGAGGCTCTCCAGAACTTAGTGAGACCCTGTTTCAAAACTAAAAAATAGGACTGGGGGTGTAGCTCAGAGGTAAAATGCCCCTGGGTTCAATCACCAGTACTGCAAAATAATAATAATAATAATAATAATAACAACAACAACAATAACAATAATAACAACAACAAAACAAATAGAAAGGGGTAGGGTTAGCAGTTCCAAGGTAGCACACCCCTTGGTTCAATCCCTAGTAACCCTTCCCCATTTTTTAAGTGTAATTCCCTTTCTAAGGACAGCTGTTGTGTCATCTTCTCTTGGTTCTTCTACATGCGTGTGTCCACCCCAGGCTGAACACAAATTCTGGATGACTTGACTCTGTGTGGAAAGATGGCGCTACTCACTTGTAAGACCAGAACGGGTACTTTTGAATCATTTCCCAGGTAGTGATAAAAATGATCACAGACCATCTAAAATCTTGAATCCCATCTTCATTTTGACCTGTGCCATACATGGAAAACCTGAGTGATTGGGATTACATCTTCATTCAGCAGGAGTGGAATAGAATTTTCACCTGTACACAAAACAAACTGAACCACTGAAAGCAATTTAGTGATCTCAGTCGTTGGACCTGCTATGTGAAAGGCAGCTTAGGCAGGGAAGGGGGAAATAGAAGATAGGCAATCTGTTTCTTTTTAAGCTGAATGAAAAACTCAAGATGATGTTCATAGCTGTATTTCCATTGTTAGGAGAAAAAAAAAAGGGAGGCCAGTTCAGTTCTCATTTAATAAAAGCTAAACATATAGGATGGGGGAAAAGGGAATTCATTGTTTATTCTCACATCAGAGGAGAACGTTGAAAGTCAAAGGGGTGTGTCCAGTGGTTTTGCAAAGAGACGCCTCTGGGGATGTCTACAATCAATGTCGTCAGCAGAAAGGCACTGTCTTTGCTACAGTGAAGGGCAAACCATCTCCCAGTTGGTCTGCTTTTCAAGATTCCATGATGAACTCTACTGCTGGAAATGTCTGGATCAAAACAGGATTTTAAGGAGTCTAAATACAAACTTAAAGTATGAGATCATTGCTGTGGCTGTGTAGTAGATTTATAGAAAAAGTATTAGATTGGCATAGAAAGTAGGTACCCAATAAGTATTTGTTTAATGTAATTTAATTATTCTTAAATCCTCGGTCTCATGCTTGAGCATGTACATACGAATACATGTGTATGAGTTTCTGAATGGAAAAATAAAAACAAAAATGCATGCTTACTCCTTGTGCTATAATTTTTTAGATAATAAGCTACAATGGAAAGATACTAATAGTCAGGTTTCAATTTATGAAAGTCTTTCATAATTCATTCATGTAGTTGATTTGGGGGTGCTTATAATGAACCCAGCACTCTGCTAGAAACCAAGGGGTACAGACATGGTGTCTGCCTGAATGTGTTTACAGCATAGGAGAGAAAAATAGGCAAGTAAATCGACTGTTACAGAGCATGTATGAAACAACGGGGATCCAAAGGGGTTTGGGAAGGACAGCTGCCCAGCTGTAGGGTGTCAGGGGCAATGATCCCAAGGAGGTATTGCTCAAGCAGAGACTGACGGTGGGGGCCCATCACTGAGCTGGTCCACAAGGAAAAGGAAAGAGAGGTATGTCTGCCCTGCTCTATTGTCCAGCCTCTGCTGCCCCCTCTTTTCACCCTGAACTGGAGCTGGGCAGGGCCAAACCTAGTTCCACAAAGGTGGATCCCAGGCAATTCTGCCAGTGCCCTGGCTGACTTGGAGCTCCGTGCCCTGGGCGGGGGAGGGGAGGGCTGAGTGTGGCTCTTTGTGTCCACTGTCATTCTTGGGCTCTGCACCTATGGTTTGCCCAGTGCCCCAGACCTGTGGCTGTGGCCTTCAGGACTCTGTTGATGCTGCTGGACATCTGGGGATTGAATCCAGAATCATCCTACCTCTGAGTTGCACCCCCAGCCCTATTTTCTTTTCTTTTTTTATGTTGAAACAGGTTCTCATCAAGTTGCAGAGGGCCTTGCTAAGTTGTTAAGGCTGGCCATGAACCTGCGATCTTACTGTCTCTGCCTTCTAAGTACTGGGATTTCAGGCGTGCGCCCCCAAGCCTGACTCAGAAAAGAGTTTTTTGTTTCCAGGTTATATTGTAGAGAACTCTGGCCCACAGTATAAACAGTTACAGGACATGTGAGTACTCTATCACGGGCAGGAGCTTGGAACTTTATCCTCCACCTCCTAGCTCTAAGAAGCAATGGCAAATTATATCTTTGTAATGTCTTTAAAGCTTTGGATTTATTATAGAATGGCTATAATATACAGCTACTGGGAGTAAAAATATGAGAAAAGTCCTGCCCTCAAGCCAGTAACAGAGCCAGACTCATGATCAAAAACTTCACTTGTAGTGTAGAAAATGTAATGATAGGATTAAGGATAAGGAACAGTAGTAAGAGAGCAGTAAGAGCAAGTTGGCTGTGAAGTCGCTTGAGCCAGACTGCAAAGTAGGAGTCGAATGAGCAGGGAAGTTTGGGAGGCAAAGAAGGGAGAGGCAGAGGGCCTTAGAGTCAGCCCAGGGCCCTCTCCTAGCTCACACAATATTTATATGTAAAACAATAAGATACTTGACCCCTTTGGTGTTCTCTCTCTCATACTGGGGAATGAGCCAATGGCATTCTACCTGTGAGCAACCCCCAGCCCTTTTTATTTCTTATTTTGAAACGGGGTCTTACTAGTTGCTGAATCTTGCTATGTTGCTGAGGCTAGTGTTGAACCTGTGATCCTCCTATCTCAGCCTCCTAACTACTGGAATTACAGGTGTGAGCCCATGCCTGGCTCCCTTTAGGTCTTTTTTCCCCTTTACAGCAAAAATATAATAGCTACATACAGAGACTCACTACGATTCTTTCCAGCTAGGATGGTATAGGAGAAAACCCAGGCCAGTTTTCTTGTTTCCTCTAAAAAGCATGAAACTCCCTGGCCCTTGCGTTCTCTGAAGTGAAAAGGGTTTCACCCTTTCAAGCTTCCAGAAGCCCATTTAGTAAATTAATACTGGGGCTACTGTGGGATTGGATCACAGCTAGACATTGTCATCAGCTTAGCACACCCAGAGACAGGCTTACACCCAGGCTAGAAGCAGGCGGCTTAGAAGACAGTTAATTGTCTTCCCATTCCTTCCTCCGATTATAGAGATCCTCATAATGATGAATCTTCATAATAATGAATGTGGGTAACTACCTGTTTCAAAAGGAAGGGTCATTTACCTTCTTTAAGTAACATTTCTACATCTAATGGCAAGTGTTACAAATATCCACTGTAAAAAGGGGCTAAAAGTAGCAGGGAAGAGAAGATCTTCTGCAGTTCTCTTCTAAGAAATAACAGTGCAGCATTCCCTTCTTCATACAAATATTTTAGGAGAACATGGAGAGAGATGCAACATTGACTAATTCTAACACCCTTTTTTCACTTATTGATATTGGTTGGGCCTCCCTAGCCTGAAAACCGGAACTGCTCCAAAATCTGAAATTTTCTGAGCACCAATATATTTCCGTATGTGGAAAACTCCACACCTGAACCTAACATAAGAAGTCACAGTTAAAATCCAGGGACACTAAAGCCAGGCATAGTGGCTTTAGTGACTCTGTGATCCCAGTACTTGGGAGGCTAAGACAGGAGGGTCACAGGATTAAGGCCACCCTCAGCAATTGAGCAAGAACCGCCCCCACCCATCCAGCAACTTGGCTAGACCCTGTTTCAAAATTTAAAAAAATTAAAAAAGAGCCGGGCGTGGTGGTGCAAGCTTGTACTCCCAGCATTTGAGAGGCTGAGACCGGAGGATCCAGGTTCATGGCCAGCCTCAGCTACCTACTGAGGCACTCTGCAACTTAGTGAAACCCTGTTTCAAATAAAGAATAAAAAATAGGGCTGGGGGTAGAATGCCCCTGAGTTCAACCCCCAGTACCACACAAAAAAAAAAATTATAAAAGGGTTGGGGGTGTATCTCAGAGGTAGAATGTCCCTGGGTTCAAAATCCAGTACCACAAACAAACGAACAAACAAAAACAGAAAAAAAAGCTAGTGCATTCAAAATATTGTATGAAATTACCTTCAGGTCATGTGTTTCAGTTGTATGTGAAACATAAATTAATTTTCTGCTTAGACTGGGTCCCATTCCCAAGATATGTATATCTATCTATATATCCATATATGCAAATATTTTAAAATTTTAAAAAATGCAAAATCTAAAACCTCTGGTCCCACACATTGTGGATAAGGGGTATCAGCCTCTCTAGGAAAGCGCCAGATCATGAGTACTCTTCAGAGGCATTGTTTTTTGATGGTTTTGTAGAGTTCTCCACATGGTATGGCTTACTCATGATTTATCTAGCCAGCCTTCCACCGCTGGACAGGGAGATGGTGTTTGAGCTTTTCACAGTCGTAAACAACACTGTGATGGACATGTTGGAGCTAAGTCTTTGGACACAGATGATTACTGTAAGCCTAGGAAGGGTGTTAGGCAGGCAGATTGGATTCAGAAATCAGCCTTCTGCGAGGCTGCAGGAATGGCGGCTTTGCTTAGAGAGTCGTTTCCCTGACTGCGTGTGCTGAGGATGATCGGCCAACCCGAGACCATGGCACACCCTGCTGAGCTGCGCGGGTCCTGCCACCTGGCACCTCCCCACGTCCTCCGAAACCTGCCACGGGGCAGGGGCCTCCCAGTTGAGAGAGAAGCGTTGCAGGGTGGGAAGGCACCGTGGGGAGAAGGAGAGGGCCCTCAGCAATTTTTTATGACACCAGGCTTCTGTTCAGTGCTTTGGATAATTAAAAATAGACCCCCACCCAGGCCGCATCTTTAGTCTAAAATGTACTGCGTGTGGATTTTGGAATTGGCTCCTGAGGGACGGGGCGGAAGCACAGTCCTCTGAGACATCTCAGTGAGGCTGGAGAAAGAGCTCTGAAGGCATTGTGTGGAGACGGAGCCTCGGCAGGCAGTGCTCCGATGGATGACCTCATAGGTCCTTCCCATCTGCAACTCCTGGGATGAGCAGGAGAGATTGGAGGCTGTGACCAGACTCTGAACACAAACATTTAAAAAATAAACCAGCCCCTGTGGAGTTACGGACAGATTTTCTTTCTCTATATTTTCAACCAGGAAAAAAAAAGTCTGTTTCTGCCTGATATTTGGGGATGGCAGTAGCCCCGTCTGGGTCCCCTTGGCTGGGGGAAGCTGTATCTTCCTAGGTGATGCAGAACCCTCCCATAGCCCACTGTCCACGTGTGCTGGGGTTGTGGAGAGCCTCCTGTGGTCCTGCCTGCATCCAGGCTGCAACACGGCTCCTGTATACAGTGGCCACGGTATAACTGGGGCAGTTGAGTTGCAGCCACAGACTTCCTGCTTCTCTCCCGGGCACTTGATATGTGCCCTGAGTTTATTTTCACTTGGAGTGGATACCATCACCACAGCAGGTACCCACATGTAGTTTTGAGTTCGGATAAGACCACAATGCCATCGTGATAGGCATGGCCGCATTCCTCCAGACCCCATCCATTCAACAAATACCGTCAGAATGAGACACAGCCATCTGTTTATCACTAACATCTTTGAAGAACCTTTATCTAATTTGTTGACTGCTATATTCCCCTAAGATGTGCTATGTTCTTAACAAGTATTGGTGAACAAATGAATGAATGAATAAATGAATGGATGGATGGATGAAGTATCTACCATGGCAAAGTTCTGTGATAGATGCCAGAAAAGTAACATGGCACAGTGGGAAGGCACTGGAGTTGCCATCACCGTTCTGGGTTCCAATCCATTGCTGATCCTCTATTTTGTCTTCTAAAGAATGAAAATAATAGCCCAGCATGGTGGCGCACGCTTGTAATCCCAGCATTTGGGAGGCTGAGACCGGAGGATCTGGGTTCTGGGCCAGTCTCAGCTACCTCGTAAGGTCCTCCACAACTTAGGGAGACCCTGTTTCAAAATAAAGAATAAAAAAAAGGGGGAATGGGGGCATAGCTCGGAGGTAGAATGCCCCTGAGTTCAATCCCCAGTATCACACACACACACACACACACACACAAAAAGAATGGAAATAATGATGTTCATCTTGTAGGAGAGTGTGGGGACTAAATCTCTTGTAAATCTATTGGTTATACACCCGTCACAGCACCAGGATAAGGAGGTGTCCAGCGAGTCCTTATCAGCCTTCTCCTTGTGAGCATTCTGGACTGTGCATATGCCAGAGGGTTAGCCAGACTAGAGAGTACTGGAGCAGGAAGGGCTGGCTGCTCCTGAGCACCCATCCTTCACTTGTACTTGCTGGAGGGAACTGGCTGCACCCACGCTAAGTCATCAATCTCTTTTCAAGCAACACACCTGGATCTGTGAACTGAGAGGAAGACGCTCCCACGGCAGCTGGTTCATCTTCTAACTGTGGCCCAGACACACGGGGAATTAAGAAAAGACTAGAGAGAAGGTTTTCATTCCTTTTCACAAAGAGGTAGGCCCTTGCTTTATGTGCACTAGAATATCCTCTTGGCAAATGATACATTATCTTGTATAGCATTGCTCTGCATAAAACTGCATGATTCCAACTTATGGTACGCCTGAGTTTGATCATATTTAAAAGTCACACGTGGAAGATATCCATTGTCCACATCAGGGAAGAAGAATAAGCAGCACCATGAATCACTATTCTTTGTACACATATATTCCCAAACTAACTGCTCACTTGCTTAAATAAAAGACTCCACATTGAGCACCGGTCATTAGCAAATGCCAGCTGATTGCATCTCATAAGAATGTCTGAACTACCTAAGCTTTATATTTCATACCAGCAACCTAAGCTGAAATATTTTCATGTGGTAACACCTTTGATAGAGGCAAAATAATTTAAACAAATAATTAGCCTAGAGAATAAACGTGTACACAAAAGCACAATTAATGAATTTACTAATTGTTCTTCCCTGCTGTGGACATTGCTCAAAGTTGAATTTTAAGCTCTTGCATAAATATAAACTACTGTACCAAGCCACAAAACTGGATGACTCACCATTAGTCATTAATGTCGCCTTAAAAACAAACAAAATGCCTTCGCCTAGACAGACATTACTAGAAAATAAAGCAAGTCTTAGATGATAAACTGTTCTTTGAATCTTTGGGAAAAAAATACAAACACACAAGAGATTTGTGGGTTTTAATGCCCTATGTAGATCAGATGGGCAACAATTGCCTTATTCAAAATTCTCCATTAGCTGGAATCAGAATGAATTTGGTCTGTCTTGACCATGTAATCAAAAGTGCCCACCTCACTCTCTCTCTCACCCCTTGCTGAAATAGAATCAGAATGTGGAATGAAGTGATCTCTGTGTTTCATATTCCCTCTGTGTTATGGAAGCAGCCTTCTCCCCCCACTCCTCCTCTCTGTCCTCTTCTTGTTCTTCCTCTTCTTCCTCCTTTAATTCCAGTGTTTTCTGGATTTGCTTGCAAACTCTAGACTGTAAAATGCAAATGGTTCACATGTTTTCTCAGCCTGGAAACATGAGCAGGAGAAGGCAATAGACATATTTAAGAGTTGGATAAGTTCCTGGTAGAACTATTGGGTGTTCCCTTAAACAGAACAACCACAACAAAAGATTTTTCTCTAATGGTGGTTGTTTTTTATGGCTCCAAAAGATGATGATTTCCAATATTTTTAAGATTAAGAAATTAAGTATTTTTAAGTATTAAGAAATTCTGTAGCCATCACCTATAAGCAATGTGCTGTACAGTGAACCTACTCATATAAAGAATCACTCATTTCTACCCACCTCTTTGGCATCTTAAGGTATTGCAGATGAATGGACGTCAGCTCACAGAGTGGAACATTCAGACACCCTCCTATTGTGGGGTTTCTAGCCTTTCATCCGGATTGTGTTTGGGACTCAGCTATAGCATTATGCTGATCTTAACAGGGAAAATTGGAACTAATAAGAGGCCCTGGGGTCTGGAAGTGGCTCAGGAGATGCAGCGATGACATATTCTATATAGGAGAAAAGGGAGGTGAAGGTTCTAATGGAGTCGAACCCCTTTTAACGCTGCTTGAAAACACTGCTTGGTGATAGTCCACTGGGACAGGAGGCAAAGGCTGTGGAGTCACAGGAATCAGGAGGAATTGAGAGGAGGAGGAGAAAGGGCCATGGCAGGAAGCCCTGTTCTCTTTGCAGTGAGAGCGAGTTTTTTGTTTGTTTGTTTTTGGTTTCTTTCCTGGGGATTGAACCCAGGGGCATTCTACCTTTGTGCTATACCCCCAGTCCTTTTTACTTTTTGTTTTGAAATGGGGTCTCGCTAGGCTGTTGAGGGTCTGGATAAGTTGTTGAGGCTGGCTTCAAACCTGCAGTCCTCCTATCTCAGTACTGGGATTACAGGTGTGTACCACTAGCAGGGCACAAATTCCCATATTGTTCTAAGTGTCCAGCTCCACGATGCTGCTAAGAGCACTGATGTAACTTCAGGGGCTTCATATAGGGGCCTCTTCCCCCACCAGCATGAGGTTTGCATTATAAAAGTTTGCTAGCTTTCTCCCCACCCTTAGCCAGAACAGGGAAGGGAAGACACTGGAGCAAGGGGAGGGGCCCAGGAGGGGTGACTGATCTTCCCTAGGGACAGCCCCGGTGAGATCAGGATCATTTCAAATTTGTTTGTCCAGACAGTACATTTCTGATGATTTGGGTAATTTCTGCAGAAAAGAGGGCCCGTGCTGCTGTGCCAGGGAGGAGGCGGGGGAGGGGAGGGGAGCTGGCTTTGAAGGGACAAAGGACATGGAGAGGAGATGGGAGAGTCAGGCCAGCCAAGGTATTTTTCCATCTTTACATTTTGCTCAGGGCCATCCAAGTCCACCAGCGCAGGCCCTGGTTCCCCTGAGAGCTGCTGGAGAGCAAATTTCTACAGGCAGAAAATCTAAGCAGAGAGGGAGGGCTCTTCCTGCCTGTGCAGCCGGGAGCAGTCTGCTGCAGAGGCGCTGCCCAAGCAGGGGAGGTCTGGGGGCTTCCCAGGCGACGCCCACCTCAAAGCCTCTAAGCCGGGAGGGGCTGCACTTCCCCGCCTCTCGGGACCCCCAGGAGATTGCTGCGTGCCCCGGCTCCCTGCCTTTTTTCTGCCTTTGGATCCTGGCTCTGCTGGCTCCCACCTGTATGACCTTGGGACAGAGTTATTGACCTCTTTGGATCTCAATTTCCTCCTCTGTAAAGTGGGGATAATAATAAGGCCTACCTTTAAAGGTCTGCTATGAAAATTAAAGAAGGTAAACAGCATGAAGCACTCGAAGAGGATCTAAGTATCATAAGTGTTAACTAAAGTCCCAGTTGCTTCCTCCTCCCAAGAACACAAAATTTGCCCTTTTATCCAAGTGAACGAATCAGAACTGCCTTTTTTTTTTTTTTTTTTCCTCTTTTCCTGGAATGGATTCCAGAATGATTTGGCTTCTGGAGAGGGAATTATAAGGCAGCTGAACTTCTCTGGTTCTGTCTTCCACTCATTATCGCTCAGGAGTAACACAGGTTAATCGCATAGCTAATTAAGAGATAACATTAATGGAATCTGAGTTGGTGCCCTGATAAAGCCGAGCCCTGGCAGATAAATGCTGAGGTGGAGCCAAGCCATTTATTTGAGGAACAGCAGGGCTCCTATCAGAGCACCGACTCCGCTTCCATTAAAGTTATTGATATTACACCCCAATCTACAACTGTAAGAAAATTCAATGCGTCCTTTTTGTTGTTGTTGTTTCTGTTTTCTGGGGCATTAGCGATAATGAACTGAAGAAATGCAGCAGCAGCTAGGTCACATAGCCCTTAAAATTGAATACTTAATGAATTGAATGAATGAATGAATGAATGAACTGTAAAGAAATTCATTCACAGCAAACACGGCTGCAATTAATGCGCTGCCGTCCGCAGGGGGGTGTTGACGGGGCATCCAGCACAGCCGATCCTTCCCGGAATTGATCTGTTGTTTTTTTCAGGGCTTTGCCTTGGAGCAAATCAATGAGGGACCTGAAGTACCATTTCTGTATTTCTCCCTGTCTCCATTCTGTTAAGTTGATGAAAGGGGTTTGGAAATTTCTTCCCCTCCTTGCTTTAATACATTCTCTCTTGGCTTCTTTAATTGTTGCCTTTTTTTTTTTTTTTTAAACCTTTTCGGAGAATAATGATCAATTGCTGCATTCAGCTAGTTGATAGCTGGCAAATTCTATTTGACATAACGTAGCCGTGGTTTAAGGAAGAGCCATGGCACTCGCTATAAGGCCAGTGGGTATCATATTGTCCCTCCACGAAGGTACAGGCTTGGACATTTTGCAGTTAGTCAAACGCATTTCTCTGAGAGCCACTGACAGGCACCAGCTCAAGACGCGGTCCCCTCTGGTCAAGGATGTAATGACATCTTCACTGAATGCTCTTAACAACATCCCACACTCAAGCCAAGGTTGTCCCTTGCTTCTGTTCCCCTGAAAAACCCACATGGGCAAATTCCCTTCACAGTCAATAAGCTTTAACAAAGGCCTTTGCCAGGGTGCAGGGAATCTGACACTGAAGAAAGGACGCTTTGCTCGGTGTTCTTGTGCTGAGAATGTTAAGTACCAATTCCATAATGAGAAGTAAACACCAGGGCTGTCTGAGAATCACAGATCAGCAACACATACACTCACCTTGAAGACAGGTACAGCCGGGAGTTGATCACGGCTAGGTCCCTACTCGAGCTCTGCCACGCCTGTAAACCTTGAACTCCTGGAGCCTGGAGACAAAACACTGACAACCGAGCCTGGAACTGTAAATGGAACACAGCCTAGGTCCTCTTATCCCTGCAATGGTCACACATAATTGTTTCATAAGTCAGGCTAATTTCAAAGCAAAACCAAATTCTAAAATTAGGGTGTAAACTTGGGGGAGAAAAGACCTATGCCATCGTTACTATTAACTCAGGTAACAGGAAAATTCATTCTAGCTGATTCTCTGTTATGGGTTCTAGTATGATTGAATTTGAATTCAAGGAAAGGCCTGCCATTTTTTAGCTATATAAATTAAAAATAAGTTGAAAATCGAACATTCATGCTCTTCTGTGCTCTTCAAAATTTCCATTTATTGAGTATCTCAAAAGTAGATACATTCCTTTCAGCAATTTGCCAAGTAAATCTGAAGACACCTGAGACATTGAAGCTCAAGAGGAAAATTCTTTTTCTCCTAAAAATTTAAGCAGAAATTTTACAATAAGATTAGATGCCCTAATTGTGTCATTATGAGAAGGTCTATAATTAAGCCTTGTAAACACATGATTACATATTTACTTTAATTGCCTCCTTAACAAGTAACTCATAAGTATGTAAATATGTGATAAAAATAGTCTATGAAAACAACATGCAAAAGGTCCTCACATTAGGAAAAGGAACTTGCAAAGTAAAGAGACTCACAATTAGGAATTAAATCTCTACAATCTACACACAAAGCAAACCAGGGTTTTATGGAGATAGGTGACCTACAGTGCCTATGTACTAAAGAGTAAATTCTATTCGGCTCAGTCCTTGATAAATACACACAATTTCCATGCCAAGCTAAGTCTAATTACTGACAATGTCAATAGAAGGTGCGTGACCGAGAACACGGAATAGCTAGTGGACATGAGGATGTTCTTGATTCCCCCCACAAGGGGCAGAACTTGAGTTTTTGAACCCCAAATCGGCCAGTCCTCTGTGTTTGTGTCCCTCCACATCTCATTCTATTTGGAGTTGCAGCAAGATATTCTACAAGAATGGCTATGTGGGAAGAAAAAAACAACTGCTTTTGATAGCATGTATGCAGCCTGTCACGGTGAGGGCAAGACGCTTGCTGCCGGCCGCAGCCCATCTCGCTATTAGAATCGTGCTTCACGTTTCTGTTGTTCTCTGAGGCCTTCATTATATCCATTTGCTCTCTGCCTCTTGCCTAGGTTCGACTCTCTTTTTCACACCTTCTCTTCTACAATATGTTATGCACCATCTGTATTCTTTCACCTAATTCTTTGTGATTCCTTTCAAGCCAGTTTTTATTTACTTTATGAGGGAAGAAACAGTTTCATTTATTTCTCCCTATTCCCTGAGCCAGATGCACAGTCTCTAGCATATAGAAGGTGTTTCTAAAAGTGTTTATTGGCTTGAGTTACCGAATGGGATCCTCTGATCATCGCTTCTTTTTTCTACCATGAGTGTGTCTCTTAGTCAGCTTTCCATTATTATGGCAAAAATACCTTAGATAATCAACTTTTAAAAGGAACTGTTTGCTCTGGGCTCCTGGTTTTGGAGGTTGCAGTCAGTGGTCACTGGGCCCTGTTGCTTTGAGTCTGTTACTGCACAGTATGTTATGGCAGGAGTGTTTCCAGAGGAGGCTTGTTGACTTCATGGTAGCGGGGAGGCAAAGAGTGAGAAGAGGGGGCTGGGCTCCTAATCCCCCCTTGAAGGGCATGCCTCCAGTGACCCACCTTCTCTCCTCTAGGCCGCACCCCTTCAATGTCCCACTACCCCCCAATAGACCATGGCTGAGGACCAAGCCATTAACACACAGGCTTTTGGGGGATGAGTCAGATCCAAACTAAAAGCAGAGTGCATGTGTGTCTCCTGGGATTCCTTAACAAAATGGCCCTCCTTTTCTAACCTACTACAAGTTCCAACATATCTCTTGTCGGCCAACTTCTCTTGGGGTCTCATAAATGTCCTCAGCTCCTACACGTGGGTTGCTTGTTTTTTCCTTTCCTTGAATTTTCTCACAGAGAGAGACTACTTCTTGTTTATTTGCTGAACAAATCAACTGAGTTGCTTTTGGGCCAATCTTGCTTTCCCCTGTTCCCACTGTGACTGTCAAATGACGAGATGCTAAAACTCCTCCCTGCAACAGCCACAGGGGATTTTAATAGTGAGTCCCAGAATATGCCATGGACGTCATGTGTCTGCTCATTGAGGGATCACCTTGGGCCTCAGGTCTTGCTAGAAGTTCTTCTTCTAATAGAAGGAGCCATATAGCTCCATCTCCTCTGTAGCAGAAGCAGAGATAGAGACCATCCACAAAGTAGAAAGAAACCATTTCCTAGTAACAATGACTTGGAAGCAGATATTTTGTTTGTTCAGTTTTTGTACTGGGGATTATACCCAGAACCCTTCTACTTCTGAGCTACATCCACAGCCCTATTTTATTAGTTTATTAAATTTTGAAACAGAATCTCACTAAGTTGCTGAGGGCCTTGCTAAATTGCTTAGGCTGGCCTTGAACCTGTGATCCTCCTGTCTCAGTTGCCGGAGTGCACTACTGCAGCTGGAGGCAGCAGGTATTTCAAAGTGGACATTAAAGAAAAACAAATGCTTGTTATCAATAAATTAATCCAGTCCTTGTTTTTTATAAAGTTGAAAAATCACATATATTGCATAATTAATTTCTGCATGTAGCAATAGGTACTTCTGTCAGAATTCAATCAGAAAAAAAGAGATTGCATCAGGTCAATAGAAGGAATTGTATACAAAGATGTTGTAAGAGTTAAAAGCAAACACAACTGAAAAAGAGGGACAAAAAGGCACACTGGAGGTTTCTAACAGCAGGGAACCTCTAGGACTTGCAAGCCTGAGGTGTTTTCAGAGTCCAGATGTTGTCTGATGGCAACAGAAGTCACAGAGGAAAGGTCTGCCTCAAGATCTGGGGCCACAAAGGATGTAGCAGGAATGTCACCTGAAGCAGAAGGAGAAGGAAGGAATACCTAGCATCCTCTTCCTCCCACCCTAAATTCTCAAGCTCAGAACCCAGGACTTTGCAATAATTTCAGGGCAGACTTTGGTGGGCTAAAAACTGTGTGAGACACACTCCCGAGGCTTGGAAGCACAGGGACAGTACAAGAGGAAAATCAACCTTAACCAGATCAGGATGAAGACTCTAGATTTATACACAAACATCCATCTATGGGGTTCTTTGCTTTGTTAACGGCTTCTCTTACAAAGAGTAAGTGGAACATGATAACAGAAGCCCTGTATGGATTCATTTACAGCTGCTCACATGTGATTGTACTTTATGGTCGGCCACATATCCTTTTCATTCCATAGCATATGTTCAATCATTTCAACTAATGTTTTTATTGTCTTCATAAACTCTAGTATTGAAGGATTCTTCCAGGTATTGTCACAGATAGATATTTGAACATTGGGTGGTTCCTTCTTGACCCTTACAAAAATAGTATTTGTGCCCACCTTAGACAAATAGAATGTAGACTTTATTACACTTATTTTTGACGGGAAAGGCTACATGTTTTACAACCATGGACATATTTCTCATTTCCTCTTGTCTTATAGCACAGGTCATCTTTGACATTTTAATCCATTAGACAAGAAAGAGGAATTATTTTATTGTTTCCTAAAAATCCTACTCAACCCTCCATTAAATTGTAAGATAAATGCAGAATTATTTTATTGTTTCTTGAAATATCCTACCCAATCCTCCTTCATATTATATGACACTAAAATGTTCTTGCTCTCTTCGATCTCTTTCTACTTCTCCTCTTTCTTTCTCTCACTCTTTCCGTCTTCAATTTATTTTTCTATTTGTAATGAGTCTCCCAACTCTGATTTGCTTATATCTGAACCACTACAGTTTGGATCTGAAATGTCCCCTGAAGGCTTATGTGTTAAAGGATTGGTCCCCAGCTTGATACTACTGGGAGGTGGTGGAACCTTTAAGAGGTGAGACATAGTGAAAGAAAGTCGGGTAGTTGAGGGTGTGCCCTTGAAGTGAATAGTGGGACCCCAGCTCCTCCTCTCTTTGCTTCCCTACCACCGTGAGGTAGCAGCTTGCTCCACCACATGCTCCTTTTTTGGGCTCACCACTGGCCCAAAGCAACAGGACCAACCAACCACACACTGAGGCTTCTAAAACTATGAGCTGAAAGAAACCTTTACTCTTATGAAATTTATTTTTCTTGGGTGTTTTGTTACAGTAACAGAAAGCTGACTAACAGGTGAACTTTTACCTCTTTCCCTCTAGAAACTTCCTTTTCTTTTCACTAATCAATTAGGGAGTGTCTTCCTGAACCATACAATCTGAGTATTCCATTTAGTGCTTTGGTCCCTGGCTGTTCAAATTCCTTCTTGATGTCCTTCTCCCTCCTAGCCCTTGCCCTTGACCCTAGTCTCTAGTCCGCTCCATAACCTTCAGGCAGGGCTATCTTTGGAGAGATATCTCTGCCCTTCCTGCCTTTCTCTGATGCTGATCCACTCCTCCTCTCATGCCTCACATGGTCTCCTGCCTCCAGCCCGATCTGTACTCTACACAAGTTCTTGAAGCATACTCTTTTCATAGCACAAAGGGAAACTACTCCATCATCTGAAGTGTCTTAGAGGGAAAACTTCTGAGTTGAGAACAAACAAGATGGTCATTATATGCAGAACTTGGAATAGCAACTCCAATAGCTCTGTTTCAATCTGCATTTCATGTCATAAAATAGAAACTGGGCCTCCCTTCTGCTCTCCCTCTCTCTGGACCCCATAGTAAGCATCTTCCCCAGAGTACAAATCAGGGCAGCAAATCCAGGTTAAAGCAAGCTCTGTGGCAATCCAGATCCCAAACTCCTCCAAATCCCAATCCTGGTAGCTGAGGAAGGGGAACATGGCCATCATTTCAGGGGTGGGGACCCTCTGTGGAGATTTCTTAGCCTCCTGTCTTAATGAGTTTAACTCCAGAGATGGGCAGCTAGAGCATTCCCGCTGAGCATAATTACCATGATGGGGCACCTGGGGAGAGATTGTCACAGAGATAACTGGGTCTCAGGCTATTTAGCGCTTTACAGATGAGAGTAAGGTGGTGACTTGGAAAAATGAGGTCTGGTTGGGATAGGGAGACTGCCATGGTTCATTTTCCTCCCTCCTGCAGGAGAATAAACTGTTGTGTTTTTAATTGATGTGCATGAGCCCCGAGCACAAAGTGGACTCACGTGAGAAATCACAGGATCACAAGACCGGATGGGACTGGAGGGGTCATCCTGTTTGCCCCAGCCTGCAGGCAGGACTGTTCCAAACCATCTTGGAAGGAGAGCTTGCTACCCTTTCATGGCAACCTCAGGGGGACTAAACACAATGCATAACCAAGGGCTGCCTGGGCACGGCCGTGCTCTGCAAAGGACTATTTGTATGTGTTTATTCTGGCTTTCCTTGCTTAAAAGCCACAGTCGGGGTCAGGGTCAGGTCTCTAACACGGGCAGCCGAGAACAGCACACTGAAATGTCAGAAATTCACTGGGCAGCATGAATATAGTGAAGAACACACAGGAAAATATATTGAATCATCTTGTGCAAATTCACACCTCACCAAGGAGCCGAATGAGGAGAGTGAACTCTTAACCACTGTCAAACTTCCTGTGAGTGCAGCAGTGCAGGATGGGGCCTCCAGTTTCTCCAAAGAAAAAGCCCATGGAGAGCGTAAAACTGGGACAGATGCAGAGGGGTCCAGACAGGTAGTCCTGAGGCCATCGAGAAGCTGACATCCACACCCTGCAGAAAGCAATCTGCTGCCTGTGCAAGCTGGCAGAAGATCGGAGCATGGGAACTGCGGTCTCCATTCTGGCTTTGCTACCTCCCTTCTCCATATCAATGTAACAACACTGGAAGGTCCTTGAAAGGTCCTATTTAAGACCCTCTGAAGCAAGCAAGCAAGGCAAGTGGGTCCCAGGAACTGGGAGTGAAATCCGGCTGCCCCATGCTGTTGGCCACTAAGAAGCCTGGACATATTTCCATGATGCCAGGGTTCAAGGGAAAGTTATAGGGAAAGTAAATGCTACTCCCTGCGAAGAACATTAGTGGAAGCTGGGCATGGTGGTGTATGCCTGTGATCCCAGTACTTGTGAGGCTGAGTCAAGAGGATCACAGGTTCAAGACCAGCCTTAGCAACTTAGCGAGGCTCTCAGCAACTTAATGAGTCACTTTTTCACAATAAAGAGCAAATTATGGCTAGGGGGGTAGCTCAGAGGTAGAATGTCCCTCAGTCCAATCTTCAGTAACACACACACACACACACACACACACACACACGCACACACACACTGAACATTAATGGAGCCTTTTCTCTGGACCGTCCCCAGCTGAAGCCACTGAATTCTGCTTGTCTCTAAAAGCCCTAACGAGGTTGAAGAGCCTCTCTTTGGGGCCAGAGTTTGATTAACTACAGTCTGTGGGCTGTTTTGTATAGCCCCCCAATTAAGAATGGTTTTTATGTGTGTGTGAACACGTACATGGTACTAGGGATTGAACCCAGAGGCATTAAACCTCTGAGCTATATCCCCAGCCTTATTTTATTTTTTATTTTGAGACAGGGTCTTGCTAAGTTGACTAGGTTGTCCTCAAACTTGTGATCCTCCTGTCTCAGTTTCCCAGGTTTTTACATTTTTTAAAGGTTGGAGAAGAAAGAAGAATATGACACACAGATTATATTTACCCTACAATGCTTAAATTATTTACAATCTGGCCCTTTACAGAGAGAGTTTGCAGAACCCTGCTATAGGCCACTGATTTTCACATTGCCAGTGTTCAAAAAAATGATGTAGATCACTTATTAGTATGCATATCACCTCTCTAGACAACCGATATAGCTGACCTTGGCCTGGGCCCTGGGTATCTGCATTTTTAACAACAACCAAAGGCAATTCTAATATAGGTGAACTCAAGGTGAGTTTACAATTGTCCCTTTGAGTTAATCAATAAGTGTGTATTTGAAATTTTCTATATCCCAGCACTCTGCAAAGTGTGGTGGGAGACAAAATTTTAGAAGACTAGTCAGACCACTCCATTAAAGAATTAGTAATCAGCCGGGCGTGGTGGCGCACACTTGTAATCCCAGCATTTGGGAGGCTGAGACTGGAGGATCCGGGTTCGAGGCCAGCCTCAGCTACTTAGTGAGGCACTCTGCAACTTAGTGAGACCTAGTTTCAAAATAAAGAATAAAAAATAGGGCTGGGGGTGTAGCTCGGAGGTAGAATGCCCCTGGGTTCAATCCCCAGTACTGCAAAAAAAAAAAAAAAAAAAAAAGAATTAGTAATCTAGTCAGAGAGAACCAAGTTCTTCTGACAAAATTAGTAGAAGGAAATTAGGGCCAAATTGGAGCCTATTCCAAATGAACTAGAGTTTGGGTGCCAGGTTACCATGTATGGTGTACACGTCTGGACTAGGATTAGTGTGGAATGGCATGTTTGAGAAAGAGTTGGTAAGCTTTGGGATGTGGGAAAGAATCACAGGCTTTTGGAATGACAGTGATGGAGGTGGGAGCGGGGGCAGAAAGCCTGACAGACTGCAGAGTAGCACTGGGCTTTCTCTTCATCACAAGAACCACTTAGAAGAGTAGCTAGTACCCCTGCCCTGCTGTCGAGCCTCCTGAGGTCCTAAGCCCTAGCAACAAGGAGTCTGTATCTTTCTACCTAAGCTGCTTTTGCCAGTGTCCGCTTCCTCCCTTCTTGACCACAGAGACTCTTTAAGCTCCTACCTCATGGAAATTTTTTTATACACTACTAGTTTATGCCACTCTTCCTCTGCAAATGCTATTCTTGTAGGCTAGATTGTTCTTTCCATATCATCTTGTTTATTGAGAAAATTCTCATTTCCCAAGACCAACTCAAGCATCATATTCTGCATCAAGCAAAATTTTCTCCACTCCCTTCCCTTCTAAACAGAGCTAAGCAATTTTCATTTTGCACCACTTTTGGTGTCTTGAACAAAGCAATACAGCTTATATTCTATTGGAACTATCTCTTTCATTCTCATTTATAATCTCAATCAATCTGTCTCTCTGTCTCTCTGTCTCTCTCTGTCTCTCTCTGTCTCTCTCTCTCTCTCTCTCTCTCTCTCGTATGAGATGATGACCTCTTTGATTCAAAGATCACGTTTATTCACCTTCGTTTCCTTGGTTCCTACAACAGTGTGCATAGCAGTGGTCAATGAACACTTCTTCAGTGCTTCAGTGGGTGATTGAATGGTCCATGAGCAGGACATTCGTAACTTGTGAAGGTCCCTTAACATCAGAGGAGGGTGGCCGTGATGTTACCCCAAAGACGCTATGGCTTCTTCAATAGGGAGGTATCATGCTCTCATATAAAGAAAATATTAACAAGTAAAGATGACTTGTTGAAGGCTGGAGCACCTCCCTAAAGGAATACTACCTTTTACTTTTTCTATAATAATTCCCAGCATCTGCAGAGAGAGGTCATGGGAGAAAGCTGGTTACCATCCCATATTGTGCCTTCAGTGCGGCACCTGCTGTCTCCTGAGCTTTCAGATGGCACTACATGCAAAAAGTTCCTCAAAGTCCTAAAAGTTTAGAACAAATTAAAAATAATAACTTTAATAGTACCTATAGTTTTAATCTCAGGAATTGTATTAAATTAGAATTAGAATCTACCCACAAAGGATGTGACAACTAAGGCTTGTGAACCTCCCTTCAGGACAAGCCTCAATACTGCAGATACATAGAAACTGGAAGAGTTCCAGAGAACAACCAAAAAATACAGAGACAAAAGAAAAGAGTTCCTATGAAGTTTAGTAAAAAACAAGAGGGAAGGGGTAGTGAAATATCCCTCCCTGGACCAGGGCAAGTAGAAATGATGGCTGGTTTTTTGAAGCAAAAAGGACAAGGTCCTGGGTAGGTAGGAAGGTAGAAACACTTCCAGCTGGTGGACGTAGGAGCCAATTTTATTTGGGGCAGAGGTGGTGTGGCAGAGCCAACTCTCCAGACTCTGAAGATATCTGTCCTGGGCTTTGTTCCCCAAACTCTTCACATCTACATGGCCCACGCGCTGAATGCAGGCCACTGGACCGTGACCACGAGCATCAAGCATGGCTTCCAGGCGGGGAGTTGAGTAACTGATGCGGCTCCCCCACGCCCTCTCCTGTTCTCTAGTTCCTGGGGAGGATCCGGAAGCTGAACACATGTCAAGGTGAGAGAAGCCTGGGTCCCTGAGTGATAGCATGGATGACAGCCACCCAGAGAGGCTGCTAGAAGAGGAATATCCATATTAGTTTTGGTGTAAGGGGAGAAATAAACTTTTATTATGCTAATTTTTTGAGACTTGAGATTGTATATTACAATACTTGTCCTATCTTTATTAATTAAGAATAGGAGACTAGATTTCCAGGAAATTTTCAAGGAGTGGCTAAATGACAGCCTAGATTCACCTTTTGTGCAAAGCACACACAGGGCAGGGAGAGTTCTGGGTGGTCTTGGGGTAGACACAGTTATGGGAAGGAGGTAGGCCAGAAGTCCTTTCCCCCATTGATTTTTGCTGGGGGCAGCCGCCTTCGACACATTGATTTTAGCTGCTGATTAAGTCATGCTCTCCGTCTGTCAGTCGTCGCTTCATTTCCTTTGATCTCATGTTTTCACCTGCTCGAGCTTCGCAACAACCAGAATCTCAGGTTTGCAACTGAACATTCAGGAAGCCTCAAAAATGGCTCCTTTCCTTGCACCGTGGTGTTTAGCTAGACCTTCCCCTCCTCCGAGATGGTTGTTCTCAAAGCTGGTGTCTGTTAGACATAGGAAAATGCTAAAGCTGGAGACAGCTGATCCTCATAGAGGCTACAGCAGGGCAGAGTTCCATCTGGAGGAAGCTGGTGACCTACAGGGAGTTACCTCAAGACCGAAATGCTGTTTTCCCTTCCACAGAACGAGCTGTGAAGATACCCAAGACCCAAAGCGAGCTTTACAGCAAACAGGAACGAAAGAGCATACGGCAGGTGGTAGCTCAGATGCCAAAGCAAACCTCCTTCCAGTCAAAGAGGGGGCACAAAAATAGAACCTAATATGGCCCAGAGTGCTTAGAGTGGAAATAAGATTGTAAACCTCAGGACAGATCTATCCTCTCCTTCCCCCCTCCTCTCTGTCTGTCTGTCTGTCACTCTCTCTCTCCTTTCTCTCTCTCTTCCATGATGCTTAAACAAACAAACACAAGATGGCTGCTGATGGATGGCTAGCTCCTGAACACCGGCGGAAGCACCTACGTGCCAGGTTTGCCCAGCTGTACACATGCCACAGATGATCTGTCTGTTGAGCATGCCACTCGCTGCTGCTGATCAACCTGCACATGCCAATTGCTTGATCTAGAGGAGCTGGGGTGGCACTCAGAGACTAGTGAGTCTCGGTGCAGGGCGGAAACCGCTCAGGGCGGGTGCTTTCGGTACCCTGCTCTCCTCTCTGACCCCGCTAGGCGAGAGTGACAAGGGGTGAGGGCCGCCCTTCCACTCCTGCACCATCTCGCACGCAGTGCCAGGGAAGAGGATGTTTGGTGCCACCTCCTGCTTCTGAGGAGGCTGAAAGAATCAGAACAGATTGAAAGCTTTGGATAGACAGGAGACTGGGCTCTCCTTTGTGGCAGATGCAAATTCTGTCAGCAGGCTGGGGAAAGCGGCCATTGTGCATCCTAGTTAGGATTCCTGGCACGGAGAGAAATTTGTTTTGTGCCCTCTTTTTCCTTCCCTCATAAAATAATAGACATAGCAGAATGTTGACTCCCTGCACAGTGCGCGGGTATCTCCAGGAGGTTGGCCCCATCGGCAGCCCAGCCCCAGACTCAGTGATTGTGGGCTGAGTGGGAGAGAGACCAGCTTATCCCGTGTGTGTGTGTGTGTGTGTGTGTGTGTGTGTGTGTGTGTGTGTGTGTGTAAGTGACATGCATGTGGGTGTGGTATTTAATCAATATGTCTTCCAAATTTTTCATTATCAGTTATAATAGCCATTTGAGGGGCTTTCCGGAGAACTGATCTGACCTAGGAAAAATGAAAAGTCCCAGTGTCCAAACGGCAGTCTGAAATGAAGAGGCCCTGGGGGGTCTCGGGTTGTGCCCCTGTGTCTGGAGGGCAGAGCCTCCATGCAGTTCCAGTATTCCTGTCTACTTCTCTCCTAACCCTAACCTATATAGCAACAATGGAAGTCTTCTTGTCCTCCTCAAACTCAACTCTCCTTTCCTCTCATTTTATCTACAGGCTGGAGAGTGACCTGCCCTCCCCTCAGAATCCCTCCCAGCCTCGTAGCCAGAGGGACAGACTTCTCCCTTTCCTCCATAGACCTGATCGTCTGCATATCTCATATAATTCTGTTGTGCACTGTGTGGCTTATGAACCCCACTAGACAATTCATCAAGTGGGCCCTGGTACCCTGTCTTGCACATTTTAGTGTCTGTATTGTGCCAATATAGTGCAATTCAACTATTAGGCTTGAAACACATCTCCACTATAATGAATTGGTTCTCAGAAGGAAATCACAGCTTGATGGCTTGTCCGTACAAACTGCATACCTCAGAAAAAATATCGGTAACAAAACCCCTTACAAATATCGCACCCACTCCCCTTTGGAAACTCCCTCAAGGATCAGGAAGTCCCCATTGACTGGTGAATCCCAGTGTCTCACTGCCATCACCCTGCCTACTGAGGACCCATTCCCTGTCATTTGTCCCAGGCTCCAAAGCTAGAATCGCTGGTTGCTAAGTCTTGGTGTTCAGGCTCATGCAGAAGCATTTTCATTTGTGTCCTTTTCCACCTGACTCTTTAATCCTTCTCGACTTCAGATCTTTGCACAAACCTCCATTGTCATCACTGGGGAGCTCTGGGCCCAGAGCAAAGGTAGGAGGCAAAAAGCCCCAAATCTGCACGTTTTATTTCATTGGTACATGTATTTAATCCATCTGCAAACTGTTCATTGGATAGCATTGTAGGCTGCTCTCTCTGGGAACACTAAGGTATGTGTATTCAACAGTGGAAAATAAACATAAGATTTTATTACAAAGTGCCACTGCCGCTCCTGGCATGAGTAATTTGTGCACCTGCATTTTTAAAATGTTTCAAAGTTTTCCCCCTTGGTGGATTCTGTGGTAACACACATTAGCTTCCCGGCTGTCACAGCCTGGTTCTTGTAGGCTCCTGTCACTTCTGCCAGTGCCATCCAGAAGTCATTGTTTTGGGAGTTGAGAGCAAGCAAAGGTGGTGACAATTGCACAGGGGAGCCTTTAGGAGTGCAGGGTCCCCTTTTGTTCTGATAAATATTTTTCCCCCAGGAAGCAGCAAAAGTGTAGCACTTCTTAATTCCAAGGGTTAGGGGACAGACCATCAAGGGAGGAATCAAGGCTAGGGTTTGTCCCAAGAAGATGGTGGGGATGGTTTCTGGAGACAGGTGCTGAGTTGATCTGTCTGCCATGTTCTTTGCCTTGCAGCCTGCTATTTTTTAAGCACAGAATCCAAGTCACTACAGATCATTACCAAGGTTCAGCCCATATGGCAATCCAGTATAAACCAGATGAAACTGAGATGCCCAGTGGGCATGGGAACCTAGCTTCAGAGAGCTTCGAGTCTGGAAATAGTATAAAAGCCTCAGAAGGGAGAGCACCTTTGCTATGACAGCATCCTGGCTTTCTTTTAGCTTTTCCTTCTCACTTTCTTTTTTTTTCTTTTTGCAACGATTCTGATTTTTGCAGGTGTCTAAAGTCAGCTCTGTGTGCACAGCGCTAACTAACAATTTCCCCTGTGATATCTGTAATCTCCTGGAAATGTTCCTTGATTCCTTCCAATGTCCCCCACAACAACCCAGAAGGCTGGCAATTCCAAGTCATCTTAGGCATGTTAATACTTTCTTAAAGTCATATTGTTGCATATTGCACACTTCTCCCTCCAACGGCGGGTCTCTGAGGAAGAAGATAATAGCCCTGAGCTACGCCAACTTGATCATTAGAGTCTCTGTTTCTCTAAGCAACGTCGGGCAGATAACTAGATCTAAAGAGTATTTATTTATCTGTCCAATGCTGCAAATGGAGACAGAGAGAGCTTCTCTGATTGAATCACTGGGTGCGAAGTCTTCATTGTTCAGTGTGATGGAGAGCAATGGAAGGCTTGTTTCATTTAAATAATACCAAGTTTCCAAACACTCTACCATCTGCCTTGGGAGCCGCCTGGCCCAGGAACAGAATATAACGTATGTGGCATTTTGAATGGTTTCAGTGCAAGCTTGTCTGGTTTTAGTGCATGGGGTAGTTTTGGAGTGGTGAACGGTGTTTTCATTTCTTGTTCTTGCTGTGGACAAGACTTCTGTTAGATGACTCTCCATCTTTGAACTTGACTATATGGGAAGAAAAGGAAGAATTGTGCTTTGATATCTTCTATTATTTGGCACATTGGTGCTTATACTTCAGTCCCAAGTTTAAATTCAGGAAAATATTTCTCAAAGAATCCTCTAAACTACCTAACCAGACCCTCTGGTGAGTTCCACATTAGATAAATGTATGAACCTTTTTCTTAAAGCAAAGGCTCTTTGAATTGTAACTCAAACCAAACACACACACACACACACACACACACACACACACACACACACACACATTTATTTGGATAGAAATCAGATTTATTTTGACCGGGTCCTTTGGATTGTTTTGTGCCTTAGCTGTTCATAAATACTATTCTATGTAAAAAATACTAGAAGTAGCTGGGTATGGTGGTGCATACCTGTAATCTAGTACTTGGGAGGATGAAACAGGAGGATCGCATGTTTGAGGCCAGCGCAGAGTAACTTAGCAAGACCTCATCTCAAAGAACAAAAACACTGGGGGTATAGCTCAGTGGTTGAGCACCCCTTGTTTCAATTCCCAGTACCAGAAAAATACTAGAAGCAGACAGATAGTAACTAGGAAATGATGTCCTCATTCAGCTGTGTTGTATAATAAATAGCACTTGATAAATATACTTTGACCTATATTAAATATTACTTACACTCTGTCCACAGCTTTAGGCAAGAGGTTATTTAATTAATTATCTCAAGGATTCGAGGTAAGGATACTATATTAGGATAAGTAACTCTCATGGCTTAACTGAACAAGCCTACAATTTCAGTACCTTACCAGAATAAAGGTATCTGTCCCTCCCGTCCTAGTCTTAACATGCCAATAACGTGAGACCTTGTGCCGTGAAGTCAGTCCCGGATTCAGCTCATTCCATCCTTCTTCACCTCCATGTTTTCTATGTGCACTTCAAGGTAACCACACAAAGCAGAGGAAGAGAGCAGGGAGCCTGTAAACCCTCTCATAATGGACTGGGCCCACCCCTCCTCAACGCTGAAGGGCTAGGAAATGGGATCCGGGCCAGTCTCTGCCACTGCCACCTTTGCCTCTACTACCTGGATATTTCACGTGAAAATGTCCAGCTCCAAGCCTAGATCCGCGCTCCAGGGCTCTTCTTGCCATGTCTTGGAGCCAGTGGGAGGAACGCTTGCAGAAGCCCCTTTTTGAGGTTCTTCTTCATGGGTACCGACCCAGGGTCATACCCAGGGGTGGTGGCCTTGTGATGAGTCCTGATGAGTAGAATTATGAGTAGAACTGGTTACAAGTATGTCATGGCCACACCCTTGTCTTTGGTGTTCATCAGTCAATTCCTACTGCTTTAGTTTGGCTTATTCTTAGAAAAAGTTCTTTCATTTGCAATCTCAAAAAAGATAGTATCATACATAGGCTATAAATAGTATCTTATTATATACTCACAATAAATAGCAAATCCTAATTTATAATAGACAAATTTATAATAAAGATGTTATCAAATACTATTTGTGTGTGTGTGTGTGTGTGTGTGTGTGTGTGTGTGTGTGTGTGTGTGGTACTGGAAATTGAACTATTCTACCCTCAACCCTATTTCATTTTTTATTTTGAAAAGGGGTCTTACTAAGTTGTGGAGAAACCTCATTAAGTTGCTGAAGATGGCTACAAACCTTCGGTCCTCCTGTCTCAACTTCCCAAGTATGGGGATTATAGGCATGTGCCACCCTACCTGGCTTAAATACTAATATTTGTAAACACTAGTATTCAACTAATTTATTATTCATAATAATTTTATACAAACATAATATTTTCATATTATTTTATTATAGTGTTAAAGGTATTATATTATGACATATTCTAATAGCATGCAATTCCCAAATCTTTCTAATTGCCCATTATTTAAGTACTTAAAGTTGGTTTTGATATTACTACTCCTAAGACAATGTTTCATATACTGGGGCTACATTGTCTAAAATGTTACTTTTTTCAGTTATTTTGAAATATTTCTTATATTTGTGACTTGTCCTACCTACAGACTTGTGAAGGAAAACAACAGAACAGTGAAATTACTTCAAATGTTTTGTTAAATGAAATTGGAACCACTTGGCATAGAAGCTACGTTGTTTGTGGCTCCAGGTTCACAGATTTATATGCATCCACTCTCTTGTGCCTGAAATAAATTTGCTGTCATCTTTGCCTCTACTCTATTCTAAGCACACTGTATAAACAAGGGCCTACTTCTCAGGAGAATAACCAAGCCAAGGATGTCATGTCCCATCTTTATGATGGAATGCAGATTTGTCATTGAAAGGCAAATTCTTTGTTTCCAAAAGCTGAATATCAATGATGCTTTAAAAGATTTTAGCTAATGAAATTTAGGTCCCTCTTTCTCCCCTAAAAGAAGAATTTAAGAATATGTTCTGGATCTCAGCCAGGGCATTTAATTTGGTTTCAAAACACATACATTTTCCTTACTTCTTATAGCGCCTTATAGTATTTTGTTGTCTAGAGGCTAGCAAACAAATGCCTTCAATTATACTGCCTGCCTGGCTTTCTGATTTACTTCTGTGCCTCATGGCTAGCAGAGCATAACCTGTGCGGGTTCTGGCTGCTCCAGCAGAGATTGAACCAGGAGCAGTGTCCGTGTTCTGTATACTTTGGGTGAGTCCAGTTATCACTTTGGCTAGGTTCTCCCTCTATTTTGAAACAATTTGTTCAAGAAAGCGAGATAGGGATGTCCTCTTCCCATCCAATACCTCTATCGGTTTAGGCTGATTTTTAAAATCTTGGATCAGCTTGAGAGCTTTCTAGGTCTTGAGGGGCTTTAAAGACTCCTTCCTAATTTGCCAATGAGTCCTGGTAGACTTCAGTTGAGGAAAAGTGTCTTCATTCAGTTACCAGCAATTGTCCAAACATGAAAATCTCACTTTCCTCCTTCATTCCTGTCCCCACGGCTTGAGCTACAGTGGACTCAGGTTGCCGCTAAGGTCTGACCAAAGAGAACTGGAGGAATCTGAAACTCTGTAACTCATTCAGTATAGCTGCCTCAAATAACCAGCAGTTCTTAGATAGGTGGTAGCCCTGTGCAAAGTGTGGTTCCCCCAGGAACCTGTCAGACCTTAAGGAGGATGCAATAAATGCATTAACCTAGGCAAAGTCATCCACTTTCTTTCCTAAGGGCTGCTGTGGAGCCAGGCATCAAATCCAACACCTTCTGGCATTATATTTGGTTTGGTTTGGTTTTGCCATAAACTCCAGTATGACTTTGGGAAATTCAATGTCAACCTATCCCACACATTTGTCACCCTCAAGACTTAGAGTAGAGAAATTAGATCCATGTGTTCCTGGGGATGGTGGTGAAGTGGAATACCATGCTGGTTTCTACTGCCATGGCTCCTCAGTGCTGAGGGATGCAGAAACGACAGCTGTTGGCCTAACCTAGTCTTCTCCAGGTTGCCCGATGGCCTGAGTCACAGTTCTGCAGAAAAGCCAGAGGGGAGACAGGTAGCAGGGCCCCTGCACCAGAGGGGACTGGTCTCCCACGGCAAGGATGTGCAGCTCACTCTTGATGCAAACTTGTATGAAGGAAGGAACTGAGTGACATTCACAGCCTGGAGTGATTCCATTTCATCATTTTGTACACATACATTCATGATGTGCTATATGTTATATATAATTTACTAAAGCATGCTTTTAAAAATAGATTTGAGGAGCATGGAGACCCCAGAAGCGTATGTTATTGTACTGGGCTTGAGTTTCTCTTTCCCTCCCACAGGGGACCTCTGAGGGTCTATTTGAGGGCATGAATATGGAAAATTCAGCTCCAACTCCCCCACCCCACTCCCCAAACAGCGCTGCAGAACTGTGCTAAGCTCTTGTGGTTTTGAAAGAACAGATGCAAGAGACAAAATAAGTATAAAAGGAATTTGGGGAATGGGTCCTAAGAATCTCCACGTTTCCTATCACTCTCATAAAATGCATATATTTTCAGGGGTACTGTACATCTGTGTGGCTCCAAACCACCAATTATTTTTCCAAGCAGCATAATTGCAGCCTTCTCCCAAAAATGCCAAACACTCAAATGAAATACAGCTTCAGAAATTTTCACTTAAGTTAATTGGTTCCAATTACTCAGATCTACTTTGGCTCCCCTAAAACACATGAAAGCCAAATTCTTTTTTTTTTTTTTTTTTTTTCTCATCTTGTTCACTTAAAAACAAAAAAAAAAAAGGAAGGAAAGAGAAAGAAATGAAAGGGAGAGTGGGAGGAAGGAAGAAGGAAGGAAGCTACACCTGAATTCTACATATTTTACTGGAACTGAAACTAACCAGGACAGGGAATATAATTGAAGGAGGCAAGGAAAACATAGCCCCAGCTTCCATCTTTGTCTGCATAGGCACTGAAAGGTCAGAGATGTCACCGGCCTTCCTGTTGAACCACTCCAAATGTAATCTGTTGGGTTTGGTTTGTTCAATGTGTATGCACGTCAAAGATTGTGGGCATGGATTATTTATAAGACATTCACTTCCAATTAGTACTGCTCAGGACGTGAGCTTGCACTCGGCACACACAGCAGCAGCACAGCCCATCCTGAGAAGCCTGGGCAGGTCGCAGGGGGGCGGGCGGGCTCAGCAAGCCTCTTGCTGAGCAATCGTGTGAACTGGCAGCTAAGATAACATTTGGGAACAGCTCTGTTTTGAGACAGATTCTTATTGGAGATCAACAACCCTGTTTGTGACATGATAAAAGACATGCAGGCCTCCATTTTCAAAGGGCCGCCCTGGGAGCAGTCCACGCAAGCCCAGAGGCTGTTGGGCCATTTTGACCTCTTAGTCTGGTGCTCGCTTGAAAGATAAACCCATCTCATTTAGGACCTGTGTCTGCCTCGGTGGAAACCCCATTTCTTAACTTGATGGAGACTCACAGTGACTGGCTTCCAAGTCCAGGATCTGATATGGCAGGAGGAGCTTCTGGGAAAAGCAGTTTTGTTTTCCAGTTTTTACCAAATCTGCTTAAGCAAGTTGAATCAACCTTTTTGCTGAAGTTAAGGAAACCCTTATTGAGTGAAGTCAGAAGGTGGATGGAGGAGGACCTTTTAAGCTCAGATTCCTAACTAGCTTCATACCTCAAGGTGCTGTGAACCTGGCAAAGCCTGGCCTACTGCTGCCCAGGATGGCAGGGCGGGAAGTCACCCATACTCCAGACTCCCTAAAGTTATTCGGGGCCCGATTAACACAGAGCAGAGACGATCCAGCGATGACCTGCGCTGTCCATCAGTTGCCCCTCTGCTCTGCGTCCCAGAGCACCTCCTTCACAGTCAACACTGTTTGCAAGGCGGCCATAAGGACCTAGGGCTACGATTCTCTTGCTTGAAGTTCAGTGTCAGTGCAATGAACTGACAAGCTCGGTCTGTTTGGGAGTTGCCAAGAGTGAATGTCATAAAACTCCCCTTCATCTGGCATTGGCTGGGAGCCCAGTCAGCTGACTCAGCCAGGGAGGTTTGAGGGCAGGAAAGCGGATGCCATTCCAGACTCTGCAATGGCACTCCCTTAGCCCGCTGGGTTTGCTGAGCCTCGGAGGGGCCAGTTAGCTTCTAAACCAGTTCTCATTCGGAGGGTGTTTTTTTCCCTTTCTCAGTGTCAAGGGTGGGCACAGGAGGTTAAGCATGCATGGACATCTTTGCAGACATGTGAAGGGAAGAGCTAAATAGGAACCTTCTGCACTCAGCGAACATTCTGTCAGGACATAGAGGAGCTCCTGAGCTCCAGAGGGCACACTATCAGGAAACCATGGGGATCTTTTCTTCTGGACTCCAAGGATGGTGAGGGCGGCTCAGGATGGGCCTGGCCAAGTGAAAGGATTTGGAGACATCGCACATCACCAAATGCAGTGAGCTCAAACCTAAGGTTGAGACAGGTGGTGCCCGAGCCGCCCGAGTGCTTTCTCCCACACTCAGAGCTATTGCTTCCATCAAACCCTCAGTGACCTTCAGGTAAAAGAGCAGAAATGCGAAGTGAAGCAGTTCTAGTCCTTTAAAAGAGTGCATTCATCAAGCCTCTACTACCTTCAATTTTTGTAGGGAGAAAATGCCAAATGCTAGATACACAATTTTATTCCTGATCTACTCAAAAGGGGAGGGGAACAACAACAACAAAAAAGCAATGGCGCACCAGAGGAATGATTTCCACAGAACAGTTTCATCTGTGGGAAAACACAGTAACAAGATTTGGATTAGATTTACAACGGGAGCACAGCTTTTTCTTTATTGATTATTTTCAGTCTTTTTCAAACGAATTTTCCTGGGACTTCAGGGGAAAAAAAGCCAATGGAAAGAAAGACATTATTCTCTTATGGGTGGAGACGGCTTTTTTTCTGAGTAAAAAAATATATATAAAATAAAATTCAGCATTACTACTATGGATATTATTTTGGAGGTATGTTTCTAAAAACTTTCCTAGCCTTTCAAATAGCATTCTTTTCCTAAAATGTCTTAAGTTTGATCCATCTCCTTCACTCATTATCCAGTTACATGCCTCTAAATAATTTTCATCTTTTATTCTGAAGCAAAGAAGTTTAGGTGTTCCAGAACTGAAATAAAGTCATTCCTTGGTACCCCTGGGGAATTGGTTCCAGGACCCTTGTGGATACCAAAACCTGAGGCTGCTTCAGTTCTTGATATAAAATGGCATAGTATTTGCATTTAACCTACATACATTTTCTCCATACTTTAAATCATTATACTTATAATAGTTAATACTATGTAAATGTAATCCAAATAGTTGTTATACTACTGTATTTTTTCAGGGATCATGACAAGAAAATGAGTCTGTACATGTTCAGTATGGATGTGATTTTTAAAAACATTTGCTCTTTTGTGGCACTGGAAATTGAACCCAAGGCATTCTACCTTTGAGTTATACTCTCACCTCTTTTCTTCTTATTTTTTGGTTTGAAACAGATTCTTGCTAGGTTGCCGAGAGTCTTGCTAAGTTGCTGAGTCTGGCTTTGAACCTGTGATCCTCTCATCTCCAGCCTCCCAAGTACTGGCATTATAGGCATATGCCACCACACCTAGCTTTTTAAAAATGTTTTCAGTACACAGTTGGTTGGATCTGCAGATTTGGGACTTGTAGTTTATGAGAGCCAACTGCACTCTCAGTACAGTTTGACTGAATGGATTACTACTGCTACTAATTGAATGGATAAAGTGGCTCCTCGTCCTTCCTGCAGGGGGTCAGCAAGGCCAAGAATTCATTCATAGAACAAATAATCATTACTACCATCAAGGATACAAAGGAGTACGAGCCATGGGTTTTGTTCTCAGGGTACAATTAGTTCAGTTAGGGAAATCACACCAACACACAAAAAGACCAATGATGCTGGAATTTTCCACACTTTGACCAGCCACAGGCAAGTCAAATCAGTATTGACTTTGTCATTCAAATCAGCACCAGGCTGATCTCTTCTAGGAGTGGTATCTCATGGGACAATGAGGCACAGATGAGTGCCTTGCAGCAGTGACAATCCTGCGAGGGCCCTTGGACACGGATCATGTGACTCCTCAGCTCAGTGTGCGGAGCCAGAACTGAGGCCTGGAAAGACGGCAGGCAAGCTCAAGGCCATGGAGCGTCTGGGCGACAGAACTGGGCTCACGCACACATTTCCCGATTCCACTTCCAGCGTTCCCATTCAAGTTCATAGTTAAAGTGTTTTCTGCTCAGCTTCTACTGGCTATATGAGCACTGGGCACACGACACAACATGTACAACCTGACCCCGCTTCACCATCGACTAGCCACATGCATGTATGTGGTCATGTTCCGAAACCTCCCTAGATTCCTCATCGGTAAAATGAGGTGATTAGACTTTTCCGTTGCCCTCCACACTTCACCAACCTACCCTCAGAGCAGAGCAGAGCAGAGCAGGGCCAATGGGACCTCTGGTAGTGATTCAGGTTGCGACAAGTGACCCCCTGCAAGCAAGAAATGCATTCAAAGGGTTGCGATTCATCTGTCTTAGTCATTTGTGTGAATTCTGCACTAATGATATGCTAACATAATACAAGATAGTCAATTAGTATAATATACTGGCAATATTTCTGTGTTTGTTTTAATGTGAAAATATTTGAAATGTCTTACCATCATGAAAGTTGGTTTGCCATAAAGGGCCTATTTATCCCAGAGTCAAACACTAGAAGGTAGTCAGGCTTGGTGGCATAGGACTGTGATCCCAGTACTTGGCAGGCTGAGACAGGAGGATCACAAGTTGGAGGCCAGCCTCAGCAATCTCATGAGACCCTCAACAACTTAGCAAGACCCTGTTTCAAAATAAAATAGGATTGGGGTTGGGGTTCAGGAGTAGAATGCACCAATCCCCAGTAACACACACACACACACACACACACACACACACACACACACACACACACACACACCCAAAAAACTAGAAAGTTTGTGAGGCTGCCTCCTCTTCACTAATTCTATGTTCTATGTCTGTGTTTTCTATTTTCTCATGCCTTCCTAGTCCTGATTCCTAGAATGTAAGTCATTCTCCTACCACAATGTTAAATGGTCCTCAAAAATGCCTGACAATCTAAAGATGCGAAGGAGGAGAGAGCCCCTGAAGAGAAAATGATCGTGATCCCCAGAGTCTAGAAAAGGACAGACACTTAGCAGATGAAAATAGGAGGGCTGCTCTTCTAGAAAGGTCTGGGGAGTGGCTCAGCAACCTGGCCTCTATCTAAAAGAGATCTGCTTTGGTATCTAGCCAAATTTTGATCCTTTGCCTTAAATCTTTTCTGGAAAGAAATGGGCTATGAATAAATATTTGGATTTAGGAGGAATTAGTTTAAGCATTTCTGAAAAATGCAACATTACCTCTTATTCAGATGCAAATCTTTTGAGTACCTAAGAGTCGTTTTCCTCTCCCTGGAGTCAACATCAAAGCGAATGTCGAGCTTTTCTTTACCTTGTCTCATGCTCGGATCGCGGCTCTCCTCATCTTCTGGAACTGTGGGGTGACTCGGGACAGAAAGGATAAAGCTGGGGGTGCAAAGAGGGACGATTCTCACCCAGTCCCTGGGCAGTTATCAGCAAAGAGAGGGAGGTCAGCCAAATTCCTCGTCTGCTCCAGCAGGGAAGGCATCCTCCCCAGTGGTTTTTCCAGATGGAAATGTACTCTAAGCTTCTGACCATTTCCCAGAGGATGAAGTGAATTTGAGGAGGGGAGACTTTTGCTCTTCGAAGCAACTGGGCCCCATGAATCGAGCCTTTTGTGGACATCTTCAAGCAGCTTGCACATGGTAGGCATGTGATAAGTATTTGTCAGACCCACAAATCAGCACTAATTCTCCACCAAAGAAGAATTGGCAAGCAGCTTATTGAAAAGAATATTCCATTATAGTCCAGTATCTTGGTTCAGGTTTAGTTTTCAATCCTATATTTAGAGACTAACAGATTTAGATCAACCTCGAAGATTATGGAATTTCATCTAACCAAATGATTTCAATGTTGTCTATTCGTTACAATCACCTGGCAAGCTTTGTGAAATTACTAATGCCAGGACCCACCCCAGAGTGGGAGGGGCTGGGCATGGGTGGGTGTTTGCTTTCTTTTGTTTTGAATTTCTCAGGTGATTCTGATGCAAGATGAGGCTGTGGATGACTTGTCTGCAGGCAGGTGGAGCGATTTTCCCAGGCCCCAGCCAGGCTGGTGCAGAGCCGGGAGAAGAAGCCAGGTCTCCCCACCCAATCCCATGCTTTTTTCCCACACACCACATCAACTCCACTATCCCTGTGGCCCGTGGGATAACTTGCACTTCTCCACTGGGAAAAGGGAGCAGTAGTTGACCCATTAACCCCCTGGAAACAAGTGCTCCAGCATCATGGGAATTTTCCTGGTCCTATTTGTGGAAGTGGTCCAACCTTGGATGTTTTTCCAGGAAAGGATATTATAAATGGGGCTCCTTTGTTAACTGCCTATATGTAATATTTGTGAGGCATGGGAAGATTCTAGCTCCAAAATATCACCTTTGCCTTCAGTTATTTATGCTGAAAGACGTTCCATAGAGGGTTAAGAGATATTGCTTATTGGAATAAAATTGAAACTATGGGTAATTCCTTCTCTCCCCACTGAGCTAAAAGAAAAATTGAAAGTTTAAGTGCCTAACACTGTTAAGTTAGTTTTATACTACTTACATAATGATTATTATTTGGGTATGGAAATGAAGATGCTAAGGCTCAAGTTCTAATTATAATGCCTACAAGTGTAAATGAAACCAAAAGATGCTTTCAGAATAAACTCACTCTCTGCTTTACGTGTGAGGGAATGGGGCCTAGAGGGGTGATATGAACTTCTCTAGGAATGTGGCATTTTCAATGGTTTATCAGTGATTCATGCCTTGTCAGAAATTAATGAATCAGCTCCTTTCCAAATTGGAGAAAAGGGGCTCTGAGTTTCTCAGTTTTGTGTTCAAATCCTGGTCTGATCATTTTTTGTCTGGGGGAAAAAGTTACTTAACTTGCAAGAGGCTCATATTTAGAAGGAAAAGAGAAAGGAAGGAGAAAAGAAAGAAATGGAGGAGAATGAAGAAAAAGAAAAGGGAGGAAGCAAGAAGTAGAGACAGAGCATGGAGAAGCTGGCTACAGTGGTGCACACTGCTAATCCCAATATTTGGGAGGCTGAGACAGGATCACAAATAAACAACCTCAGCAACTTAGTGAGACCTTCAGCAATTTAGTGAGACTCTGTTTCAAGATTAAAAATAAAATAAAAGGGTTCAATCCCTCATACCAAATGAAAAGGGGAAGGCGTGGAGAGACAGATGGAAGAGGTGGGTGATCCGCAAGTGGGCTGGCGGTGCTGTCGCCAGAGGTCCCGGGGCATTTGGGATTGCTTTCCAATGGGTATTTTTCTTGAATCCATGATCCCAGCAGAAGACCAGGACTGCTATAAGAAGGAGGAGGAAGGGTCTAAGCAAGAGTTGAATTTGTTTCTGAGAAATTCAGTGACAAGAAAGATGTGGGGAGAAAAGGCAAATGTCAGGTGAGGGGAAGACTCCGAATGGCCACCCTTCAGGACTGAATTAAAGAGTGTTGCCAGGGTCGATGGCATGAAATGGAGTACTTTCCACTAGGAGAATGTACATCTTTGAAGTCCTCCCCACCCCACCCCCCTCAAAAAGGTATGTCATGGACTATAGCTGTTGTAGAAAGGAGAAGGGAAAAGCTGGTCAGAGTGAATCAAAGGAAGTGGTAAATCTGTCTCTGACCCTTGCCTGAGATAAAGCACATGTGGCTTAATTAATGCATTTAGCTACCGGCCCAGAGGAGTCTCCGGCTCAAGCCACCTTCAGGGCTCATCTAATTCAGGAGTTCTTTGAAGATGAAAAGTCCTTTCAAGCGCCGACTCTGATGATGACCATGAATGGGGGCAACTCCACGGGGAAAGAAATAAAAACACGTATTAAACGTGTCATAATACTTATGAGTGCCTCTTTGTAGGAAGTGTCCTCTAAACATAGAAGGGCCAATGCAGGAAATGGGGAAATGGGGAGACGTAAGAAGGGGCGGAGGGAGGTAGAGAGGCATGGGCAGGACCAACAGGAGGCTCTTCCATGCCAAGCTAGATGGGGCGGGAAAAGAAGGCTGTAGGCAGGAGGTAGGAATGGTGGGAGACAGAACAATTAGAGATGAGAGATGCCCTGTGAAAGGTTCTGAGAAGAGCAAACCAAAGCCACTCTGAGACAGGGTCATGTGAGAAGAAAGGAGTTTTGTCACGCTAAAGCAGAAGTCATCAATTTTGTAGAGAAGGGACACTACCCACAGTTTGTGTGTGTATGGTACTGCTATTGAGCCCAGGCTGGTCTACCACTGAGCTACATCCACAGCCCTTTTAAAAAAAATTTTTTTGGTACTGAGGACTGAACACAGAGGCATTCTACCTCCAAGCTACAGCCCCAGCCCAATTTTATTTCTTATTTGGAAACAAGGTCTCACTAGGTTACTGAGAGCTTTGCTAAATTACTGAGGTTGACTTTGAATCTGCAATCCTCCCGTCTCAGCCTCCCAACTACTGGGATTATAAAGCATGCACCACTACACCCAGCTTTAAAAGTTTTTCTCTTATTATTTTGAAACAGGGTCTCATAAGTTACCATGTTCTGGCCTTGACCCCGTGATCCTCCTGTTTCAGCCTCCCAAGCACTAGGATTTAGGTGTATGCCACATGCCCTGTGATACTGCCCACATTTAAAGGTAGCAAGCACCAAATCTTTACTACTGGCTTGAGAAAACAATGAGGGGAGTGAATGAGCAACTCTGGAAAAACATAATGCCTCTCATGTATTGATGTTCTTTCTGTATTTTTCTCTCTTTGTCTCTCAATGTTTCTGCTGTTTCTCTATCTCTTTCCAAGGCTAGCTGAAATGATAATAGGGGAATACTCAGAAAACAAACAACAACAAAAAAAGCCAAAAGTGTCATTCCAAACAAAGGTGGAAACCTATTTACCTGGAACCAGGTGTATTTCTTCTTTTTTAGATAGAGAGACTTAAAAATCATGGCCAAACAGCTTCATAGAAGGCCAGAGCAGCATTCTTGCATACAAGAGAAATTCTTACCTTCATTCATCTCATTGATTCAAGAACATAAGAGCAGTTCCCAAGTTTACTAACAAATTTGGTAGAAGAAGGCAAGAACAGGTCACAAGGCATGATGGCAAGAATGTGAAGTGGGAGCCCAAAGATGCAGCTCCTCACTGGCTCCTCCTGGGATATTCAGCCCTGGCCGACACGCTGTATTTCCATTTTCCCCATATGCCACAATACCTGGGAATCTCAAAGGTTTTAATCTAAACATCCACTTTTCTTTTTTTAAATGTGCTTTTATTGGTGCATTATAGTGTAAATCAGGTTGACAATGACACACATGCACACAGCACTTGGTGACCCCCACCTCCCCACCTCCCCCCTCCCATAGAGAATACTGAAATTGACATTGGAATTTTCACATATGTACACACAGTTGATGTTAGTATTTCCAAAAGTGAACCTCAGTCTTTCCTCTCCCTGTCCCTTAGACCACTTCCCTGGCTCCACTGAGATTTCTCCTCCAACAACCACTTTTCTAAATTGACCTATCATCAGGACCTTGCTAGTACAATTTTGAAGAGTTAGCATTTTCATAGTCTCCTGGAAAGTGTTTCAAAAAACCACTTTCTATTTATCACCTTCTGAATGGATCCAGGAGAAATGGAATTGGTGGTCCTTAAGACTTGGCTTTTGCTAAGTTCCTAGGAAACACATGGTAGAGTTTTACGCTTCTTTCAAGGCCATCCCAATAGAGTCTTCTTGGGGGGGTGTGCTTTCAGGCACTGCTCTTTCAGGCCCTACTAAAGGAGTGGAAGGAGCTACTTCTCAAGTGCCACCTCTTCCTGGGTGCTGGGGCATGGCGCGGTCACTGGGAAGGCAGCATAGTGTGGTGGAGCTAAAACTTGGCTGCCAGTCTGGGCATCCACACACCAGTTGTGTAGCTAGGACAGACAGTGAGGGCTTCCTGAGCCTCAGTTTCTTCATCTATAAAACAGATATTATCTCTGTGTGTCATAGTGTGATGAGCACTAAGTAAAATAACATATGAAGAACCCTTAGCACTGTATTTGATACAGAGTAAAAACAATAAACTCTTATTATAATATTATTAGTAAATATTGTAAACCATACTATTATACTATATGATATATAATGTATAATATTCTAGTATGATAGTAAACTATTTTTATAATGTTATTGTCATTGGTGCAATTAATAATGAGTAGCCTCCAATTAAGTTCAGCTCACTTCTCTGGGTATGACTCAGATTTTTTTTTCTTTTGTTTTGTTTTTTTCCTTCCTTTTTTGATTCTTAGTGGTGAGTAGTTTTTCCTTTTAAAATATAACAAACTGAATATTGTTGAGTAAGAGCAGTTAATTCAAGAGAATTATTTTCTCTCTGTTTTTTAACACTTTAATTCATTCCACCTACCTTTCTACTGGGGTCTTCAGGGTTAATTAGGAGCAGCTTTGTACTCAGAGAGTTGGTTAATCACTATGTAGACTGTTGGAAGAAAGCTACTCAAATGCTTTTCATCTTAGCATCCAATTCCCAGGAAACCTGGAAAAAACCATTTTACTTGTCTAAGGCCACCTACAGTATTAGGTAATTATTAAAGCTGATTGCATATCAGAGCCTAAATATAGCGCTATAGAACTACACTTCACTCAGCCCCTCACGGCAAATGAATCAGAGACACTGCCATGTATTTTTGAAGAGTAAATCTTTGTGCTAATTAATTATATCAATATCAACATGTTGGTATTGATATAATTAGCACAGTAGATGACACTGATATAATTAGCGCAAATATTTACTCTTCAAAAGTAAGTGGCAGTGCATATGCATATAATAACCTCAATAATAATACTAAGCAGTTATAGCACCACTTCCACTGAGTAGCTTATAAAACACATAAATAGCAAATAACCGAAGCTCCAACTTCATTGAGGGCTTTGATAGCATTGCTGAGCAAAGTCGAAGGGGTTTATACAGAGAAATGTTATAAACATATCCTGACAGGGCCATTTTCCCCAAACAGAAGTGAAGCTCTAAACAGCTACCAATATTCTTAAAATTAAGAATATACTAAATTATGCACAATCATGTATCATTTAGTGACACGAGTATGTTCTGAGAAATGTGCTATTACTTGAATTCACCATGCACACATCATAGAGTGTGCTTATAGGAACTAAGCTGTGACATCGCATAGAATCTTATGGGACCATCTTCACATCTGCATTGACCAAAATGTGGTCAATGCACAACTATAATTGGATTGAAATCAAATAGGGTTCCTTCTCTTTCTTTTTATTTTTTTCTCCTTGTGGAACTAGGGGTTAAACCCAGGGGCATTCTACCTCTGAGCTATACCCCTAGTCCTTTTTTTGTTTGTTTGTTTTGAAACAGGGACTTGCTAAGTTTCTAAGAGTCTTACTATGTTGCTGAGTCTTGCTACATTGCTGAGGCTGTCCTTGAACCTGTGATCTTCCTGTCTCAGCCTTCTAAATAGTGGAATTATAGACATGTGCCACCATGTTCGGCTTTCTTCTCTTTCTTTATTTCAATTCCTGTTCAGCTAATGTAAAACCACCTTCATTTGGCTTTAAAACAAAACATAATTGGGGAATGAGACAGAAAGTATGTGTTCAGGTCTCCTTGTCTCCAATATCATTGATATAGAAAGACCCTGGCCCACTAACTCTACCTGTATATCAGTCATCTCCCTTTCATTTGATGATGTAGATTCCACACCTCATCACATAATTAGGACAGATAGAGAGGGCTCTGGGAAAACGTATGTGGTACCATCAGAGGAGAAGGTGGCATGGTGCCTAATGGTTCTATCGGCACTCTGCTTTTGAGAGCCAACTAGAACCAACTTCCCCACTGTGTTTGTGATGGGAGATATCAATCTCAACCAATTTCTTATTTCTTTATTTCTAAATAAGGCCTCATCAAGTTTCACATGTTCTTACCATAACTACATTTACAGCCACCAAGGTTTTGAAGCCATCACAATACAAATACACAGAAACACACACATAACTATCTGCACATACAAATACACAAACAACATACAAATATACAAACAATGTGTGCAAAACAAAGCACAATAGTGAGTTTAAATGAACCCACTAATGAGTATGAAAAATAGGAGCCAAGAGACTTTTAAACTGTGTTGTATTTTACAAAACATTGACCCACTGGCAAGCATCTGTAAAGTAAGCATGGTTTTATGGACTGACAGAAAGGAACATTAGTTATTTTCACTCTCTTTTCCTCTGAGCGCTGAATCCTATAATGGAGCATCCCAGATGTTTTGCTTCTTAGGGCCTCTTTGGACGAGAAGATTGCACAGCAGGAGGCAACATCTGGGAGAAATAGGAGAGCTTGTGAGAGAGCCTTAGAATATTGGTGTGTGCCTGGTTGTGATTCTTGGATATGTTTCAGAGATTTTTTTTTTTTCTTTAAGGCAGTCTCCATTGTAGATTATCACGTATAATTCCTGGATGCAATTGCAGAAGAGTATGTCGGTATGTGTTCCCGAGGTTTTAATTTTTGAATTTTCAATTTTCTAGAAAAAAACAGGTTTTCTTGCATTGGTACAGATTGTGAGTTTCCGCTGCCACAGACCATACTGTTTTGCAACTTCTTAATACATAAAACTGCGTTGGTGCTTCAATAAAGGACTTCATGGTTACCCAGTGAGCAAAATTAAAATCTTAGCTTCTTGTGAGCATTGATGCTCAGAGAGTGCTTGGTGTAGAGGGTTTTGAGGTTCAATTTTGATGCCCGTGATTGTCTTATTTCATTTTGACATCATAATTGAGACTAATCTCCACCTATTTTCCCTTTGCATTCTTGATTGCAAGCTTAATCTTCTGCTGCAATTTGGACATAGCAGCATCAGAGTGGGCACATTCTCTGAGATGCACACATTGGAATCAT
Organism: Graphiurus murinus; assembly: GCA_004027655.1. NCBI lineage: Eukaryota > Metazoa > Chordata > Mammalia > Rodentia > Gliridae > Graphiurus > Graphiurus murinus. The sequence goes on along the minus strand of PVLC010001261.1, from coordinate 47,559 downwards.
TTTGCATTTTAGACTCAGTTCATGACGTTTTCCTAAGCGGGTATGCAAAAGCACACACTGAAATCATTTTACCAGCATAATCTCGCCTGTTAATAGCTTTCTAACAAGGTATCCGAAGAAACACTCTGGAAACATTTTGCCCTCCTAATTTCATGTTGTAATGACATCAAAATGTCATAAAGCAATTACCATCCCAAGCACAAAATGATCTTTAGAAGTTACTTTCTCCACAGGCTCATTAACTTCTTTCTAGTTTTAATATCTTTATTGTTTTAAAAAATGTTTAATACTAATTGAAAGACTTCATTTAAAACTGAATACCATTTATTTAGCATTCTCTCTCTCTCTCTCTCTCTCTCTCTCTCTCTCTCTCTCTCTCTCTCTCTCCCTCCCTCCCTCAAATTGCAATAGGCTGACAGAACTCTAGATTTATAGATGCACACACACCTTCTGCCCTCTCCAGTTAAAATTCTAAGTGGAATTGATCTGGTGCAAAGCAAAAATCAGCATAGTGCATGGATTGCGTTGGAAACAAAGGAAACGGTAGATAGTGGTAGTGTCCTTGGTAGCGGGCACATCCTAAAGTTTCTGCAGTGGCTAAAAAACATGAGGCTGAGTCCACATTCTGGGATGTGGAAAAAATATGAAATTCTTATTTGGAGAAGTTCTACATGTCAAAACAATTATCTGTTTCCAACTATCCCTGTTTCTAATGACTGAGATCTGCCACATTTATTTCTCTAAATTAAAAAAAAAAAACTTAAATTGAAGGTACAGACAATGACAAATTGAGTTCAGTCATTCTGTGACACCAGCTGTCTCGTCCTGCAGCATCTATAGGAAGAGTTCAAGCTTATGTTTTCTCTGGCCCATCTGAAATAACTAAGGAATGGTGACCAGCCTTGACAACATTTTTTAGCATGAGCATAGGAGCCCATTTGCTTGTTCCCCAGGGACCAGGTGATATTTGTAATTTAACCTTTAATTCTCTGCACATTCTTATATGGATAATGGAAGAGTGGAAATGGGCTCAACTCATTTACACAAAGCTATGCCAAGGATGTCATGGCCTTTCTTCTCAAATCAGGAGATAAGATGGCCTCTGACTTTTTCTATAGACTCTGCCTGTTACTAAATATATAGAGATATAGATATATACACACATATATAATATATAAATAAAATAAACATACACATATGTTTATATATGCATGTATGTGTGTGTATATATATTTCTGTTTTAAGCTCACTCAAAGGTGACCTATGCAGCTATTAGCAAGAATTCGATCATTCGCTGGTGGTGGAGAGGCAGAACGATTGGTTTGGACGTTTGAAAATAAAGCTAAAACTGGGAGGAGCTAGTTGGTTAATAATAAATAACAAGAAAGATATATGAATAAAAATAAGCACCTTAATGATTTACCATTGCTATGAAACCAATGGGCTGGTGATCCAATCCGATATCCGCAAATTTGTATAATCCTCAGGGTAAAACAATTTAATGGGCTGTCTCTTTTATAGTTACAAAAGGCCTTTCATGTGATCAATTATACATAAGAGAACAATAAATGTAACTTTCTTCATACTAATCACATCTAACTTAAATTCTCTTGTTGGTCTTTGGAGTGTATGTAGCATTCCCAATAAAGTTTTTAGTTCCGACTCTTACCAAAAGTTAATCTGCCCAGAACTTCCAAATAAATCTTTAGTATGAGGGCCTTTTTCCCCCTTTCCACACTAAATAAAACTGTTCAAACAATACAGTTTGTTAGGAAACTGCCACCTCCTCCTGTTCGGGGCCCTTCCTCAACACAATGATCCTGCTGCTTCCTTCAGCCAGCCACCAGTGGGGGGTTGGTTTGATTGTTTTTCTTCTGTTTGGTCTTGTTTGTATTTTGTTGAAAAGGCAGCCTAACACTGTGTTAACACCGTCACCTGAGGCTAACAAAACTTGGCTAAGAGATGGAGATTTCTAGTCCTCTCTCCAATGACAGGTCCCAAGAGGCCCTCAGACCTACACAGATTCCTATAAAGTAAAAATTCCCATCTGTTTTATTGTATGTTTAATTGGTTTGTTCCTCTATGGAACAGGAAAGTAAAATGAAGTCCCTCATCATGTGCCACTTAAGTTAGGAGCAAAGGTCACCTGGACTTGAAAAGTCAGTGTGAGCAGTAAGAAATGACTAAATTCTCCAAATTGCAGTGGCCAGTCAACTAGCAGTAAGTTCGTTGATTCAATAAATATTTGCTTTAGTCCCTCCTAAGTACCAGAAACTGTCCTAGGTGCAATTGATGCTGTTACAAGTAAGAAGTCTGTATTTGCTTCAAAAAGTGGAAAGAACTTTAAGGAGCTCCCCTGTTCCTACACACATGATATATACAATTCATTTCAAGGTATGAAGCAAACCAGGGGGTAAAGGATAGGCCTGAAGAAAAGAATTGATAAAGGCCGTGGATTCTTTTCTGCAAGCTTCCAAGAAGAGAATGAAAAGAGTTTTTGTTTTGTTTTTTTTAGGTCCCAGTTAGGGGATTACTTAATCCCTTGAGTATCAATTTCAGGGCTGCATATCTGAGAAAGTTACACATATGTGAAAAATCTAGGAAAATCCAGACTTCACCACTGAAATAAAAGGTGACAGAGTTTGCGTGTTTGTGTGGGTATAGTTTGCTCAAGAATAGATAAGAAAACCTATCCTGAAGTCTCACTTGTTGCCACCTGCTCCATGATTTTGGCCTTTCCAGTGTGGTTTGCTAAAGAAATCAGGCTGCCAGCACAGTACAGCAAATTGGAAAAATGAACTGGAACATCATAATCTGCTTCAGCTAGAGCAAAGAAAAAGACATCTGGTAGACCACTTGGAAGCCAGCCAATGATGAAGACTTCAATTAAAATAAAGAACATGTCCTCAGGAGAGCATATCTGAGCTCAAGAAGTTATAAGTCCAGTGTGCTACTTGAAAGCCAACAACTAGAAAAAGCCATTTTCAAATAAAGCAAGACATGAGTAAGCCTTGAATTCTTCTAAGAAACCTCTTCCTGGAGGTACTGTTCTAATTAATGATTTAGTGAGAGTTGCTACCACCCAGGGATGGAAATAGGTTATCAGGTAAGAAGAGGAGCTGTAGGTTTGCCTGCAATGCTGCTGGGGGAGCTCAAATGTTAGTGCAAAGTTATAGGAGTGTCATGGTGTAGCAGAGCGTCTGCTGGACCAGGGCTCAGCAGACCTGGGCTCCAGTCCCAACTCTGCCAATTTGTACCTGTGAACCTTGGACAAGAGGCTGAGGTTCTCATTTTCTGTGAGTCTTATTTTTCTCTACCTCAAAAATGAGGACATTAAAACCTACTTTATAGAAATAAAGGGAGTAGTACATGATATGTTCTACGGAAAGACAATGCCACCATGAGCATAAAGTATGCTTACAATACACTAGTCAAATAACATAAACCAAAGAGAAGGAAAAATCATCTTTGCTAAGAATCAGGTACTTATTTTTGTATTTGAAATATGGAATCTGATATAAATAGCATCTGTGAAACAGAAACCCTGACCTATAAGATAATGTTGTGTTTTCCTGAAAGAATCATGTGACTAGTAAAGAGATTAAAAAATGTATAGAGACCTAGAAACAGTCTCAAATATTCAACACAGAAACCACTAGACACTGAAGCATCAAATCTCCACTCAAAGGAACAAGGGTCAGTGGTTGCAAGTGTAATGAGGATTCTTTAAACTCAAGTTGCACAGAAATTCTCCATAGACACACAATTCACCTACTAGTTCCCTGGTATATCAATTACAGACTATTTTATTAGTTAGTATTCCTGATAGCATACTTCTAACAAGATGGTTTCTATATTGTAATCATTGCCAGATATGCTAGATAGCAAGGCAATCATATACCTGGGTGAATTCAAGAAAATTAGCATGGATTTTGCTCCTAACCCTTTTTAATTTTGTTTAAGTTGACATAAAATTTATATATATTTATCATGATCAATATATTTTGAAATTTTATATTTTGTGGAATGGCTAAGTCTAGTGAATTAATGTATACACTACCTCCTATGTTATTTGTGTGTGAGTGTGTGTGGGGCGGTGAAAACACTAAAAGTTGACTCTCTCAGCAATTTTCAAAACTACAACAGACTTTCATTAACTCTATTCACCACATGGTGTGGTAGAGCTCTTGGACTTATTCCCCCTATCTAACTGAAATTTTGTATCCATTGAACAACATAGTCCCACCTCCTCCCCGATATCACTTCTGCTTGCTACTTGTACCAGTGCACCTTTTAACATTTCACATGTAACTGAAATCATGCACTATTTGACTTTTTTTTTGGAGGGGTGGGCACTGAGGATTAAACATAGGTGCATTCTACCTCCAAGTTACACCCCCAGCCCTATTTTTTAAACAGAGTTACTAAATTGTTGAAGCCCTAGCTAAGTTGCTGAGGCTGTAATCTTTCAGTCTCAACCTCCCAAGTACTTGGATTGATTATGGGCCTGTGCCACCATGCCTGACTTGTGTCTGGCTTATTTTATTAAATATAATATCTTCTAGCTTCATCCATGCTGTTGTTGCAAATGACAAGATTTCCCTCTATTTTTAAGGCTGAATAATATTTAATTATGTCATGCTGTCTTTATCCATTGTGTATATACATCACATTTTCTTTATTGATTCATCCATCCATTGATAGGTACTTAGGTTGATTCCATATTTGGGATATTATAAATAGTACTACAATAAACATGACAGTATAAACATCTCTTCCACATGTTGGTTTCATTTCTTTTGGATGCATAACCAGTAGCAGAATTGCTGTATTACACATAGCTCCATTTTTAATCTTTTTTTTTTTTTTTTTTGTAGTACTGGGGATGGAACCCAGGGGCATTCTACCTCCGAGCTACACCTACACCTCCAGCCCTATTTTTTATTCTTTATTTTGAAACAGGGTGTCACTAAGTTGCAGAGGGCCTCACTAAGTAGCTGAGACTAGCCACAAACCTACCACCCTCCTGTCTCAGCCTCCCAAGTACTGGTGTTACAAGCGGGCGCCACCACCTGGCTTCTTCTCTCTAAATCTTTAAATCCTCAAGTCTTATCACAGAGATGGGGACATGGTATATGCATTAAATAATCTGATTAATGAAGGAATCCACTGGGAGCAATGCCTTGTGGCAGTGAGAGATACAGGTGGTGAGAGCAGCAGTCACACCCATTAGAACGGGGGAAGGAGAAGGGATGAGACTTAACAAAGCATAGTCAAGGCTCACCTAAACCTCAAAATTCAACCTGGAAGAAGTTGGTCCTTTCAAATTCCAGGAAATTGCTTTGTTGAGCTGTTGGCCCTAGGAAGGCTAAAGTTCACTAGTTAACACCATCTTTCTATTGGTATATTGATGGATGAATTCTGAAATTAAGAAAGGCAAATGACAGCTTCCAAACCTAATGACTGACTTGCAGATTACAATAGGAGAAATCCTCCAGCCCCTGCTCACAGAGACAGCCTAACCTCCTGCAGATGTGGAGGAATAATGCTCTTGCTCTCTTGGGAGAAGTCAAAAAGATCTGAAAACCTTTCAGGCCTTGAGAGGTGTGAGTAAGTTTTCTGTGAAGCCAAGGATATATAGATTCCAGGAGAAGTTGAGTCTGTGCCAGAGAACTGGGGCTTGAAAAATAAAATATTCCTAAAAATATGATGAGAGAAAAGAAACTAAAGCAATGCAGAAAAAATAGCACCGAAGAAAATGTAAGAAGTAGTTTCTAGCTGGCCTTGTCACTGTATTTCATACAATTGTAAGAAGAGGAAGAGCAGGAGGAAGGTCAGGATCCTTATTGGATAAAGTCTGTGTAAACATGTCTCTTTCATACTTTACTCTTTTGATTTATTTTTTATTCACAGGCCTAACATATTTTTATTCATTTTTATTTTTTATTGGTGCATTGTAATCATACATCTTAATGAGATACAAGCTGGTAGAGGCATACATGTACACAGCACTCATTTAACCCTTATTATCTGTCCATTCACAGAAAAAAATGCTGATAGTCTCATAATATCCACCTTGAAAAAATGGTTAAAATATTCTCTCTGACTGGGTATTATGGCACATGCCTATAATCTCAGTACTTGGGAGTCTGAGACAGGAGGATTGTAGGTTCCAGGATAGCCTTAGCCACATAGTGAGACCCTTTAAAAGTTTAGCTTCTTTGGGGCCAGGGTAGAAGGAAGAGCTTCAGGTCACAACCTTAGCTCCAGCTTCCAGTCTTTTGAAATCTTAAAGTCTCGGAGCCCATTCTCCACTTTCTTTTTTGATTTTTAATAGAGGGTAGCAGAGGATGAAGAGTCTCCATTATCAGATAAAAGTGCTAGCATTTGGGCTCATTCCCCTGCCATGCTCTGAAAGTCATCTTCAGTTTAAAAGAGTCATGTGTACAGATGCCTTTCTGCAAGAAGGAAAATCCAGAGACAATGAGAGACATTGTCCTTTCCATTGCTATGGCTTTTGACAACTAAGGTTCATAAAAATCCACAACCCTTCCTATTGGCCTTATGAACCTTCTTCATCCTAGGAGAGGGTGGGAATGTCTGGAGGAAGAAGGGATGAAGGTTTTTCTAAGTTTCTCAGTATCACACCACTTGGGTGAATACCATGGAAGTGAGAATCTACAGATGCTTCGTCCAACACACTTGGAAATCATCTTCAGAAAATCTCAAGAGGGCATGAGAAGTTTCCACCAATAAATTTTCCTTTTCCATGAGCATCTCCTTTACTGTATTTTGTCTCATGACCATTCACCTGTGGTGCAGGATTATGGAAAAAGAGACACATAGATCAAATCCTGGCTTTGCCCTTCAGTATCTGCCCTGCCTTGGACAAACTGGTTACCTTCTCCAAGACTGTTCAATCTTCTTGAAGACTAGAGATGGTGTTACCTCTCTCAAGGGTCACCTGGAGGACTGAATGAGCAAGCCTGTGTAAAAATTACCTGGTACATGAGTTTCCTTGCTGTTTGTATTCCAGAGCAGAACTACTTATCCATTTGGACTTCTCAGGTAGTGGTTCAATCAATATCGTGTGACGGAGGTTACCCAGTGATGCCCGATCCCGTGTCATTTAAAATGTATATTAAGAATGTGGCGAGACCCCAAACTCTTAGCTAACTATGGCAGAACTACAAGACTAGGAATGAAATTTTGCTACTTTTAATAACTTACAAAAAGGCAAATATCTTGTTGTGAATCTTAGATAATAATTATAACTTAAATGAATTATTATTCTGCGTGTGTTTCTGTGTGTGTGTGTGTGTGTGTGTGTGTGTGTGTGTGTGTGTGTGGTGCTGGAGGTTGAACCCAGGCCATTCTATTTCCAAGCTACACCCCCAACCCTATTTTATTTTTTTTATTTAAAAATAGGGTCTCACTAAATTACTGACAGCCTGACTAAATTGCTGAGACTGGCTTTGAACCTACGATCCTCCTGTCTCAGCCTCCCAAGTACATGGATTACAGGCATGTGCCACCATACCTGTGAGTTATTATTCTTGAGCACATGTTACATGCCACTATAATGGATTTTACCTAAAAACAATCATAAATAGTAATAGCTAATATGCTTTTTTTTTGTTTTGTTATGTTTGGTACTGGAGATTGAACTCAGGGGTATTCTACCTCCGAGCTATACCCCCAGCCCTATTTTTTATTCTTTATTTTGAAACCGGGTCTTGCTAAGTTATGGAGTGCCTCACTAGGTAGCTGAGGCTGGCCGTGAATCCGGATCCTCCGGTCTCAGCCCCCGAATGCTGGGATTACAAGCGTGCGCCACCATGCCCGGCAGCTAATATGCTTTTAAGTGGTTAAAATCTACCCAGCACTCTGCTATAAAATTTTACTTGTATTTATCTCTTTTTTTCTTTCCCCTTGCATAGAAAGTTGAAGCTTAAAGAGGGAAGTGACTTGCTTAATTAAGGCTACACAGCTCTTAAATGGCGAAGTTGGGATTTTGATTTAGGTCTAACTCCAAAGAGTGTGATTTGAATCAGGATCCCTTACTGCTTCTGGGAGAAAGCAACATTTTCAGATGAGGTCATTTCAGAAAATGGGACATTCCCAAAACTATGAAATGACCCTGGAGACAAAGGGATGTCTTTAATAAGATACTATCCACTTTGGCCCACTCTAAGTCTGGGGGCTCTGAACCCTAACTGCTCTTTAATCTGTACCCTCCAAAACATGCTCCTTAATGGGGCGGTGGCTAGAGTCTGAGGGTGTCTGTGTCCATTGATCCAAACCAGGATTAGAAACTCTGGGATAGTTTTGGAAGAATACCTTCCCTGTCTCCTATCCACAACCTGCCAACCTCCTGTGGGAACTGGGACTGCATTTTGGGGGCACAACTTAAGGAGTTGCTTCAGTAATGGCGGAGGCACAGTCCCTCATCCTTGTCATTTCCAGGAGCTGGAGCAGGAGTACTCCTTTTCCAAAGGAGGTCTCCTCACTGAGATTTGGCATTTCCTTAATGAAGGAAAAGTCTTTCATTCCTTAAGATGATTGGTCCTGGAAGATAATTTAATTCGAATGGTGGTGGAAATACCTAATATATTTCCACATTGGAGAGCGCTCTGCTGGAAAGGAGAGGGGACCTGGATGTCTAAAGTTGGAAAACAGAAAAGGACGCACTTAGGATAGGCTCAAGGTGTCCCAAACATGTCCACCCCATATGGTCCAGTCAAGGATGGCACACCACAAGCTGCTGTACACGGAACGTGTCTGAGTCACAAGAGGTGTGAAAAGAAAGCCAGTGGGGCTCTGGAAGCTGATGGGACTTTTGAGCCCCCTTCTGCTATTTGCCAGCTGTGAGGGATTATTAGGAAAACGTTCTGTTGTCAGGAGATCTAGCCCTCCTCCATTCAATGAAGGCAATACTAATACCTCCCTCTTCCGAGTCTTGGGCCGATAGAATGAAATAATATATAGAAAGCATTTAGAACAATGATTGGCAAATAGTGGTTGACTAATAAATATTATTAATGATGATAGTAGTTAATAGCATTAACTTGCCTTAACCTCCCAATTTTCCCTTATTCAGAAGTGATTGGGAGGAGAAGTTCATCTTCACAGTTTTTGAGAACTGACAAGTGTCCTATGAACCAAGAGGGCAAAGGATTGGGAGGGGAGAGAGGAGCTTGTGTTCCATTAGGCATTGACTTGCTGGCCCTGGGGTTCCAGTGGTATTTCTGAGGGCAATGGGGATTTCTGGTGTCTTACTTTTCCAAATCTTCTTGATTCAGAGTGCAGAGATGTCATTATTTCCACTGGAAGCTCAGCACCTTTGCTCTCATCTGGTGTGTGAGGACACTCCTCCCCACTTAAGGGCATTAAGAACAAGGTCTGAACGGCTCTGGCCAGAGCCCAAGCGTGCCCGGCCAGCCCTTGAGCTACACTGTCCAGGGAAAGTGAAGCAAGTTAGCTGGCTGTCAGGGCCACTCGTTCTTCCTTCGTTCTCGAGTCCTGAGAAAACAATCAGATGCTTAAGAGGCTGTGTTACACTCAGCACTTTTTAGGCTCCAATAACACTGTTTCTGCAAAAGTTGCTCAATCTCAGGATGATCTTTTTACCAAAGCTCGACTTCTACAGGTTGAAGCCTTCCTGTGACACATCCCAGGCAGGCTGGAAGTCAAGTGGTGTCTCCCTTACAAATTACCCAGAATGCTAAGGCTGATGTATAACCTTGTGCTAGAGCCTACTGGCTCTCTTGGGCATGGTGATGGAAACCAGGTAACTGTTTGCTTGCAATCACACATGGCCATTGTTCTGAGAGCACAGCTCCCTTTTCCAGGAGGAAAGACCCAGCTTTGAAGGAATGAGTAGTACAGGGAGGCTGTGAAGCCTAGAATCACAAAGAGTTTTCTTGTAAAACCAAGCACTGTCCTCCAGAGAAGGAACAGCATATGACCTGCTCTCTTGCTGTGCTTTGAGCCCTGGGAATGCCTGTTGCCTTCAGCAGCTCTTCTGGCTGTCCTGCTGCATGTGCTGCTCATGTTCAAACAGCTCTGAGGCGGACACAGAAGTTCACGGTGTGGGTCTGGTTGAGAAGCAACTTAGGATTAATTCCTTCCCTCATTCCTTTTTACTCTCCTTCTCTGAGGTCACCGCTACTTTAGCCAGCATCACTTTCCATACACCCTGCCCACAGGAAAGAAGAGAAACCCAAGATGGAGGTCCTATCCAATGCTCTGCAAGGGTGGGCTTTGTGTCACTTGGTCACCATTGTGTGTTCAGAACCTAGAAAAGCACTTCCACTAAAATAAGTGCTGAATGCAACCTAAAATCAACTAGGGATCCTTAAGACTTAATACCTGAATGCATACACAACTCAAAGTTAGTAGGACTAAATCCCCTGCTGTCATGAACCAGTGCCCCATCTGCAGTTGTAGATCATACTCTGTCATACATAAACTTGGCTTTGGTTAACCATGAGCAAAGAAAGTAGAGATGTCAACAAAACCTCTGTTACAATTTTACTGTACAAACACTGCTGTTCCTCATTATTAGCATTTCTTTTTTTTTTTTTTTTTTCTTGTACAGGGGATTGAACCCAGGGACATTTTATGTCCAGTTACACTCCCCAATCCTATTTATATTTAAACAAGGTCTTGCTAAATTGTTGAGAGGCTCACTAAGTTACTGAGGCTAGCCTCAAACCTGGGATCCTGTAGTCTCAGCCTCTCAAGTACTGGGATTATGGGCATTAGCACCTCTTATAACAACTTTGGAAGGTAGCTACTTTATTGCTAATAGGTATCTCATGTCTTCCTTTGATTACTACAAAGACTCTTCTTTGAGTGTCACGAGTCTCCCCATTCCTTCACTTGAAAATCGGGGAGCTCCCCATTTCTGCTGACAAGAAGGCAACTCTTAGAAGTCTTGGATCATACTCTTGTATAAAAGAAAATCTGAAAGTGGTGCATAAAAGAACATGTTGAGATTACCCACTGCCTCAGATTGGGTTTCTTAGAAGACTCTATGATGAAGATTTATGTAAATTAATACATGAGATGCTCTCAGGGAACATGGTGAATCAACAGAGAAGGGAAGAAACCAAGTATCCTGGGACCCCAGCCAGCATCCTTTATGGTCTCATAGCCCTGTAGTCTGGATCTGAATTTTCTACCTCTGGACAACTGTTAAACAATCACATTCATAGTCTAACTGCCAGAGGCTAAGATGGGAGAATAAACTAGGCATTCATGTTTCAGTTTATTCTCTTTTCCAAACTGGCCTGTCCTTGGGAGCACACTTTCTTGTTTCCCAGTGCACCACGCTCATTGTGCAGGCACTCCCCCATCCTAATTGTTGCTGGGGGTGGGGTATTCTACAGCTTGAGTAAATTCTATTCATAGGGAAAATATGGGGAGGTTCAACTGAGGCCACACCCCTGAACACCGTGCAATCCCTAAAGCAGTCTTTCCAGAGACAAACCTGAGGCGTTGCTCTCCATCCATCTAACTTCTGTGTTCATCTCTTGGTAGGTCCAAAACTTGGAGAGGGATCTCCTGAAAAGGAACCTGGAGCGCCTCATTCCAGGTTGATTTTGATGATGGTCAAAGTTGACCCATGTTTTGTGATCCTTGGTTGATTTCATATCTTGGCTGTTGTGGGTAGTGCTGCAATAAGTATGGGAGTGTATGTATCTCTCCAATGTAATGATTTTAATTCCTTTGGATACATATATAGTAGTGGAATTACTGAATCAAGTCATGGTTCTATTTTTAGTATCTTGAGAAACCCCCATACTGTTTTCCATAATGGTCATACTAATTTATATTTCTGTCAACAGTGTATAAGAGTTTTCTCCACATCCTTGCCAGCATTTAAAAATATATTTATTCAATGAATGAATGAATGAAGTCACCTTCAGGTAGGCTAAATTATTTAGCCAGCCTCTATCTTAGTAGAAACTAATTTTAGATGAGTGTCTCTACTTTTTAGTCAATTCAGCACTGTTCTTTTATGATTCAATCTCTCGAAAGTACCTTTTAATGGGTTTGACTATTTTATTCATTCTGTTTTTCTGGGTCACAGATAGATTTGATTTCGATTGGACCTAAATGGTTGGCAAAGACCCATCCTTGGATAAGACCCATCTAACCACAATGAAACAGGCCACTTTCCCACAGAAGTAAAGAATATAGGCCACATATATCCAATTCTTCATCTATGGGTGGACTCTTCTGCTTGAATAGCATGTATATGTTTTGATTTCCTTTTCTCTTTGTCCCTTTAGCATTAGAACCTTTTTTCTAACTTATTACAAGGGTGAAGAAAAGGAGATGCATCTCCAGCCAGTTCATTTTTTCAAGTAACAGTAGCTTCTCAACTCTGGTCACGCTAATCTTTGCTTTCTGCTTTCTGCTTCCATGGTTGGCCAGTGCTTTTCTCTCAGATGGAAATTATGTCCTCCAGATTATCCACATGCGCAAACCTGTCCTTCACAACTCGGTCTAATGGCTATTTTCTTTGTAAAACTCTCTGCAGGCACAGTTACGTGCTCTCCCATCCCTCTGCTCCCAGGAGCACCAGGTTTGAAAGTCTATCAGCACTTATCACATGTGGATAGTTCATCATGGTGATTAAGCACATATGCTCTGATATTGACTCACTAGGTTCAAATGTTGACTCTACTACTTACTGGCTGTGGAATAGGAGGCAAAAGACTTTCTCTCTGTTTTGGTTCCTCAACAAAGAAAAAAAGAGAGAGAGAAAAAAAGAGGATCATACCTACATCATAGGTTGTCCTCATGATTCAGTGAGCTGATACATGAAAAAAACACTTAGAATAATGCCTGGCATGTAATCAGCAATCAATACAGTTAGTTTTAAAACGTTATTATTCTTTCACATGATTGTCTCACCAACTTGATGGTGATCTCCAAATGGCTTGTGAATTTGGCATCTTTCTACTTCTAAATCCTAGAGAAGCATCTGGAACATAGTTGATGTTCTATAAATGCTAAAGCAACAAATTAAAGATAAACATTGACTACATGATAATAAAGGTAACACTTGGGCACTGTCTGCCGTGAGTGAGATATCTTAGAAAACTCTTGCAAGGAGCTGTTTTCTCTGTAGCTGCATTGGTGTCCAGGGTGAATGGCCTGCTCCAGGACAGTCCTTCTGGAAAAGGAAGCTGGACTCATGCCACATCCAGGCACGATGCTCCTGGGCCCATCCAGACTCACTCTCTGTTCTGAGTAAGCGCCGAACTCCAAAGCCACTCTAAAATAACGAGAAGGAAGGCTTCAGCAGGTAGCTGGCTAGAGCTGGCATGGCACTTGGGTTTACCTTCAATAGGTGCTGGTGCGCAGCAGGATTAGGGTGGGAATTCCCCCTGACCACACTACCTAGTGCTATGAGTGACTGGAAAGGTGATTGCTCTGCATGTCTACATTTTCCTCTTTATTGCCAATAGAACTGAAATTTCATTTTTCGGTCAGTGATATGTTCAACCCAAGATACTGGATCATGTTTGTCTTAGGGAAAACATGGAAATACCACTTTTGTTTGTGAAATAATTACTTTTCCAGATTCCTCTATGACTAATGGACTTATGCTCATATTTTTCTAATGAAGTATAAGAAGAGATCTCCTTGTGGGGAATTTTTTTAAGGTTGCTTTCTAATTAAAAGGATAGGTGCAAGATAATTCTTTGGCACTATTTCCTTCTCTCTCTCTTTTTTTTTTTTTTTTTTTTTTTTTTTTTTTTTTTTTTTTTTTTTTTTTTTTTTTTTTTTTTTTTTTTTGCAGTACTGGGGATTGAACTCAGAGGCATTCTACCTCTGAGCTACACCCCCAGCCCTATTTTTTATTCTTCATTTTGAAACCGGGTCTCGCTAAGTTGCAGAGTGCCTCACTAGGTAGCGGAGGCTGGCCGCGAACCCGGATCCTCCGGTCTCAGCCTCCTGAATGCTGGGATTACAAGCGTGCGCCACCACGCCCGGCTTCATTTCCTTCTCTTTCTTAAACATAAGTTGTAATTTCTGGAGCTATGGCAGCCATATTACAATAAGACTATAAGCCTAAGAATGAAAAAGCAACATTCAAAGGAAGAGAAGTGCAGTGATAGAAAGTGCTTGAATCCTTAACAGCACTGTGGAGACACACAACTAAGAGGCAGACCTGAGAGTGCCTGCCTTTGGACTTCTTTGTCCTTTAGGCTAGAGATTAGGAAACATTTTCTTAAGAGGCCAGATAGTAACTATTTAGGCCTATTCTCTACAGGTCCCACAGCAATTTTCAACTCTACCATTTTAGTGCAAAGGCAGCCGTAACTAGTAAATAAATGAGTGGGTCTGGTTCTATCCCAATAAAACTTTATTTACAAAAACATACTGGCTCATGGACTTTAGTTTTTGAAACCCTGGTGTAAGCTACTTTTGGAGTATTCTTTTATTTGCATTTTAAAAGTTCTAATTAATATATTCCCCACTATCATCACTAACATCTAAAATTCGGCTGGGCATGGAGACGCATGCCTGTAATCCCAGTACTTGGAAGGCTGAGACAGGAAAATTGCAGATTCAAGATCAGCCTCAGCAGCTTCAACAAGGCTCTCAGCAACCTAGGGAGACCCTATTTCAAAACAAAAAATAAAAAGGGCTAGGGATGTAGCTCAGAGAGAAAATGCCTTTGGGTTCAATCCCTAATATCATAAATAAATAAATAAATAAATAAACAAAAAAACAGAACTCAATTTTCCACTTAATTTCAGTAAAAGCTTCCTGCCCCTGTTGCAATACAAATGGTTCCAAAGAGAGCAAATTACCAATCCTTATCAGTTATTTCTACCTTAGTGCAAATTATTTTAATAGGTCCTTAGTTAAACAAAGGATGTTGCAGACTAAATTGTTTTTCAGAAAGTATTCATTCCCTCTACCCACCTCATACAAGATGGGATTGACCTTGTGACTTGATTTGGCCAATAGATTATGAGTAGAAGTGATAGTGTATCTGCCTTTTTCCTCTTGTCACTTGTACTTTGTCCATCTCCAAGAATAGAAATGCTCCTTTGGCCTCAGAATAAAGAGAGGCAGACCAGAAATTTATCTCCAGCCCCTGATCCACATCCCAGGTCACTGGTAGTAGCAGCCGAATCCCAGGTCCATTGCCTGGAGCAAAACAACGCTAGATGACTGCAGATAAATGACCAAGAAACAAATGCTTATTGTTGCCACCACTGAAATTCAGTGGTTGTTTTTATTTAGCACTGTTAGATGGGGAAATGAGTGATGAAGGAAAAGTTGAAATAGGCTAACTTACTTTCTTTATGCTTTTATGAGGTCTTCCCCAAGCAAGGCTCAGAAAGTCCTGCAGGCAAGGGGAAGTTGCTGCCTGCCTCTATTTGTACGTATTACACAATGGAGACTTAGAGGAAGCTGGCGGAATTCCTTATGCATATTTTCCCACAGAGGGAAGGAGGAAGGTTGGAATCCCTTCTCAATGATAAATGACATTTGAGATCTTTCAACCAAATACTACTGATGCAAGTGGGAAGTGACACCTTTTATGTGGGGTTAGAAAGGGGGGTAGGTTGCTTCAAGCATTGTGAATGAAGCCCATTTCTCCAGGGGAACATGGTGGGATAGAGGGTGTGAATCTGAAGGACCAGAATCAATCTGATTTGGTTGGAAATATGTAACATTGGGCATGATCACAAGTAAAATATTTAACTCTATTGAGAGAAATTCCTCATCCGCAAAATTAAGATTGCATTAGTAATCTTGCAAGGTTACTTTGTTGAGTAAATGAAATGATGTATGCACATTCTCTGGTTCACAGTAGATGATCCACAATTTAAAAAAACAGCAATTTGTACTATATTTTATAAAGTCTCTCGTTTTCCCCTTTCTTCATTCCAACATGAAATGATACTTTAATTGATCTAACGATGTAAAACATGAAGATATCAGAATTCAGTTATTTCTGTTTAAAATCTAGTGGTAATTACAGCAGGATACATCTGGCTTTCTCAATACTGGACCAGCACCGCTCCGTTTCGGGTGAGTTTAACTGAAAGTGTAGACAACACTCCTTCCCTCCTCACCCTGAGTATCACAGAGCAGAGGGGTAGGCTGTGCTTGGGGAGGGTGGCAGTAGAGCACCAACTCCTAAATTTCCCAAGCCTAGAACTTTGCCAAGGCAAAGCACAGTGTTATTAAGATTAACAGTTTTCAGATGGAGTCAATCTTTTCGAGTCAAACTGGTATGATGTTCATGAGATGCCATTTCCTGCCAAACAGTAAGATGTGGAATTTGTTAAATTAAGCCATGCGATGGGTCTGAAATGTATTAGCTCAATCCATAATGAATGTCATTCTATCCCTTTTAACATGCTTCCCCAATTAAGCTGTTTAGGTCTCAGATATCTAAAGAAATTGAGCTGTCTCACTTGTTGCCAATTGGTTAATTCCTTGATGATGGATAAAAAGCTACTAACTGCTTTTGTTTTTAAATCTTTGTTTTCTTCAGACATGGCAATCTTTTAATCAGCTGCTACAAAGAAAAAGCTTAATACTGTATAAACAAACACTCAAGAAAGTCAAATGATTAGTAAGATCAATGCAAAGAGTTCCAGTTCAGCCTGCCCCACCAATCCCTTGGGGCCCAGTGTGGCCGCCATTACAGTCAACTGCCACATGGAGGACCCAGTGGTGACTTTTATTTTATTAGTCCTATTTGGGGCACACAGTGAATGTTCAGTGTTTATCAAGCTGGACTGAACTGAACTCTGGAAGACTTTTAAGATTTTGCAGTTATCTCTCTATAAGACAGGCATTTCAAGCCGGGCGTGGTGGCGCATGCTTGTAATCCCAGCATTCTGGAGGCTGAGACTGGAGGATCCGGGTTCGAGGCCAGCCTCAGCTGCCTAGTGAGGCACTCTGCAACTTAGCGAGACCCGGTTTCAAAATAAAGAATAAAAAATAGGGCTGGGGGTGTAGCTCGGAGGTAGAATGCCCCTGAGTTCAATCCCCAGTACCGCAAAAAAAAAAAAAAGACAGGCATTTCAGGGGGCCTTGCCATTCCTGAGGAGAAGATGATAGAAATTCTCAATAAGATTAATATGCCTCTTCTACATTGCACTTATGGGAAGTAGGGCAATCCTTACATAGGAAAGTCACCACCACTCAGCCACAAGTGACTCAGCCACCTTGGATCTCCCCTGCCTCAACCACCAAGGTAGGCATACTGAGCAGCAGACATCCATTAAATTTCTTGGGTGATGAGTTCTTTGCCCCCTAGAGCGTGGCACAAAGTTGCACAGTGTGGCCCATTGACAGATAATGATGTGAAATAATTTACTTTGTAACCCTCCCCTTAAATGGTATACCATATCAATCAGAAGGAAGTTTTATAGAAAAGATTGCCCAATACAGTGGCACATGCCTGTAATCCCAATACTTGGGAGGCTGAGACAGGAGGATTACAGGTTTGAGGCCAGTCTCAGCAACATAATGAGACTCTCAACAACTTAGAAAGACCCTGTTTTAAAATTTTAAAAAAATTAAAAGGGCTGGGGTATAGCTCAGTGTCCCTGAGTTCAATCCCCAGTACTACCACCCCCCCCAAAAAAGACTGCCCAGAATAGAATCAGATACTACAGATCTTAAATCAGGGAGAGTAGCCTATATTATCCAGATGGGCACAATTTAATCAAAGAGCACTTAAAATGGAGAAGTAGTTGTGGATATGGTCAGCTAGAACAATGGGACAAAAAAGGAAGGCAGAAGAGATGCAGAACAAGTAGAAGTTGGAGAAATCTGAAGTCTAAGAAGACTTGATGTGTCCTTGATGGTTTTGAAGATGGGGGGTGGGAGGAATGTGGGCAGCCTCTAGGGACAAAGGTGGGAAACAAGGAGCTAGTACTGCAACTCAGTGATGAATTAACTGGGAAGCAAGTATTTTCCCAGATCATCCAGGAATTTCATCCCTACTGACATCCTGATTTTAGCTGTATGGGACTCATTTTGGACTTCTGACCTATAGCACAGTGAGATCATAAATCAGTATTTAAGTCACTAAGTTTGTGGAGAATTGTCATGGCAGACATAGAAGCTAATTCAGGGTCTACCTTACTCTCACCTCTGGGATGTTAAGAAGCAGGATCAAGTAGACATTCATTGTGCCTAGTTTTCTATCAGCACCATAGGAAGAGCATGACCCAGCTGACCTGCTAGTCTGAAAAGGATGAGAGACACATAGAACAGACCTGAACCCAATCTGCAACTTGGAGTTGAGCTCATGTGATCCTTGCTAGACCATCCAGCCACAGAGCAACCCATAAAGCATACACATTAATGTGTTGTTGTTGTTTTCTTTTTCAAGATGGTTTGAGGTGGTTTGCCATGGAAAAATATGGTATAAACATGATGAATACAGAAATTGGTACTGGAAACTTAAAATATGTGGCAGTGTTTTGGGAACTAGAAAGAAATTGGTACAAATAATGGTAGGCAACTAGGAAAACAGAGCCAAAACCAAAGTAAAACAAACACAAAACAAATAAACCAACACTTGTTAGGGGAGGAAAAACTGAGAACCAATGTCTGGTGTAGGTATGCTCATGTCATCAGCATGGCAAACACTGGCAAGGTGTTGCCTGAAATAATCTGGAAGGTAGAAGACAGACCTAATGATTTGGGAGATCTGAGGGAGAAGATATGGGGCAAAATATTGAAAGCTTGAGCTCTTGCTACTAGCTACATTTGATAAATTCTAAGAAAGAGATGAACTCAGAAAATAGCTGGCTACTTTTGCCATCAGAATTTTGAGACAAAACATAAAATCCAGAAATCTCATTGTTAGAAATAAAATTGATGTTTACTAAATCAAAGCTGTGGTACTTATAATTGATATTCTGTGAAACAATAAAATCCATGGTGCTATTTGAAAGATATGTCCTCAATATAAAGACCAAATCAGAGGGATGGCTGTACATCCCTTTCTTGACCTATAAAAGAAATATGATGCTACCTAGTATATCTTCTCAGCTGAATAAAAAGGCTTGGAGAAAGATTAGGACATAATCCCTCAGTTTTTTGTTTTGTTTTTTGTTTTGTGTGTGTGTGTGTGTGTGTGTGTGTGTGTGTGTGTGTGTGTGTGTGTCTGTGGTATGGGGGATTGAACCCAGAGGCATTCTACCTTCGAGCTTACACCCCCAGATTTGGAAACATGGTCTCACTGGATTGATGAGAGTCTTACTACTTCACTACTAGCTGAGGCTGTGATCCTATCTCAGCCTCCCAAGTACTGGGATTACAACCGTAAGTCACCATGCCTGGCTCTGCTCAGTCTTTAAGAAGAGTATATTTTCTGTCCTCCTTGTTGGAAGTAGCCAAAAAGGATGGTGAAAAGGGAAAGACTTAGCCGGGTGTGATGGCGCACGCTTGTAATCCCAGCATTCCAGAGGCTGAGACCGGAGGATCCGGGTTCGCGGCCAGCCTCAGCTACCTAGTGAGGCACTCTGCAACTTAGTGAGACTCGGTTTCAAAATAAAGAATAAAAAATAGGGCTGGGGGTATAGCTCAGAGGTAGAATGCCCCTGAGTTCAATCCCCAGTACCGCAAAAAAAAAAAAAAAAGGGAAAGACTTTTCAGAATGTGTATCCAAGAGTGTGGAGAACGATAGACAAAAGATCAACTCATAAGGTGCAGAATTGGAGCCTGATCAAGCAACATTCCTTAGCCCCAGGGGAAGGCACTGGTCACCATTTATTTACCCAGTGAACTTCTCAGACTTGCTATCATAGTGGCTGCTATTTGTTTCGCCTTTCAAAGAAAAGTATTCTTATCCCTGTCAGGTGTGGAGGGAATACATAACTTACCTTTTGAATTCCTTAGTTTTTAATTCCAGAGGAGCTAAACCCACACTGGATGTAGTCTAAAAATGAACTTCATTCTAACTAGACTGAGCTTGACGCCATGAATAGATGAGAGTTCTGAGGACCTTGGGGAGGAGTTAACTCTCCCTGAGAGCACACTGAACTTTGAGTTTGGGTTTGACTTTACAATTTGCTTTGGTCATACTACAGACCAGAATATGCCACCTCGAAATATAAGGATTGTTGAACTGAAGGTAATTATAAAGACGTAGATACAGGAAAACTCTCTGCCCTCCATTTGTCTAAAAGTAGGACATTAGATTTACAAAGACAGAAGTAGCCTTCTACCAGGGACAACAAAGATTAACCACTGAAGACCACTTTAGATCCTTATTGGCCTGATGATAGTCTGGAGGAATCGACATAATGAGCTTTACTAACTAACCTTTATTTGCTATTTATTTGCCTTCCTCCAAGTTGCTCCCTCTAGAGACTCAAAGACCTTTTCCTTTGTCTTGTCACTTTTCTAGAAATTTACTGTAATTTTTAAAAGATCTATATAAACTGGAATTCAAAACCACCTCTTTGAGAACTATCCCTACCCTGGGTGTCTCCCATGTGTATATAAAATACACATGTTAATAAACTTCTGCTTGTTTTCCATTCCTTAGTATCTCTCTTGATACAGGATCTGTTTCTAACTAAAATTTAGGAGGGTTATTCCTCCCTTACGGTTAATAGGATGCTACCAGAAATGACACAGACAGAGATGTGAAATGTCCTTTTGTGGTTAATCTTATTCTCCTGTGCCTCTGCCATCACCATGATAAGAAAATATCCTCATTGGCCCACTGGTCCAAAAAAAATGAAAGACACATAGAGTAGATCTGGACCCAACTGAAGCTTGAAGCTAAGCCCAGCATTGGCCAGCCTGGATCTACCAACTCCAGCTGATCTACAGATATCTGGGTATGATTTTATTCCACCAAGTTTTGAGGTGTTTGTCCAGCATTACTGTACCGAAAGCTAATAATATAAGCACTTCTTTTTATTTTTTCTTCCCCCCAAGAATTTTATTATGGTCACCAGTAGCAAGTTCTATATTCCTGTTCTTTTTAATATGCTTCCCAATTAGTCTTGAAGTGACAGGCCTCTACTTTGGGAGCCATACTGGCATGTACTGGTCACATGAATTTGAGCCCATAAATTAATACACTCTGGGGTTCAGTCATCACAACTAAGAAATAGCAATTATACCAACCACATATGGCTTTGTAAGGATGAAATGAGATAGCGGATTTCAGAAAACAATATGCTGCCTGACATAAAGAAGGCCTTCAATATGGGACGAGCCTGAATCATTAGAACAGGCTACAGGGTAATTCCCAAGGTTCATTCTAACTCAACAATACTATAGTGCAAGAGATCTTGATCTCCACCACAGTAGGAATTCGCTGATGTTTATTTAATGATGACAAACATTTTTATCTCACTCTTTGAGATGGTCTTTACTCTTGAAGAGGTCAAGACATTGACTTAATTTTATACTCTGTTGTAAAGGACTAACACCAGAGCACTTTTTTTTTTTTTTTTCCTGTGCATTACTGAGGATTGAACCTAAGGGCATTCTACCTTTAAATCACATTCCCTGTCCTATTTTATTTTATTTTTTATTTTGAAACAGGGTCTCACTAAGTTGTGGAAGTCCTCAGTAAGTTGCTAAAGCTGGCCATGAATCTGTGATTCTCTCCTGTCTCAGCTTCCCAAGTACTTGGATTACAGCCTGCACCACGACACCTGGCTACCAGAACACATTTTAATAGAAATCCACAGAAAGGACACAAACCATTTAGGTATAATAAGTTCCAAGGACATACTAGGCCAATGTGTGGATATAAAAGAGACCAAACACATCTAGTTGGTCCACAAGCCAGGCAGCATTTGTGTACTGGTAACTGTCCTAGAAAAAGACATCCAACAGTATGTGTATATTACAGAGAAAGCACTACAGCCATTTTTAAAAAAACACTGGCCGGGCGTGGTGGCGCATGCTTGTAATCCCAGCATTCGGGAGGCTGAGACCGGAGGATCCGGGTTCGCGGCCAGCCTCAGCTACCTAGTGAGGCACTCCGCAACTTAGTGAAACTCGGTTTCAAAATAAAGAATAAAAAATAGGGCTGGGGGTATAGCTCGGAGGTAGAATGCCTCTGAGTTCAATCCCCAGTACCGC